>MU915393.1:22037-51774 GCA_036418165.1 Cooperia oncophora
CTGCGATGTGGTACCTGATCAGCGGGGTAGTCGATTTCTCCGCCACCGTAGACCACCCTCTTGGAGTCCGCCCGAACTAGGTAATTGAGTGGGTTCAGGTCAGGGGACATACTTCAATATTACATCTTCACCAGGTACGAAACGCCCTTCCATTCGAAGTAGGCGGGAGTTTTTCCAAAACCCTTCGATTCCATGTGGTGGCACCCAAACCTGTAGCAGCACAAGGTCTCCAAGAAGGTACGGGCGACCACATGTAGGGAGGATATTTCTTCGAGTTACTTGATGTAACCGCCAGCGCTCACCTTCAGTCGGGGTCTACAAAGAAAATATCGGTCTTCCCTTTCCAGGTACCCCGGTCCATACCATCAACTCGCGCCTCGGCGAATACGGTGAAGATGATGTCCTAGACCGTAGCGAAGTTGACGAGGCTGCTCAATGTGGGAGGTCTTGCAGATCAAGAGTACTGACCTCCAGGTAGCTATCTGTGGATGACTTCATTCAAGAAGTTTCGCAGCTGTTTGGAGGCGACGTGAATTCCAAAGGTGTTCTCCAGTCAGGCCGCGACTGGAGATGACTTCATATTTTGGCGTACATGAAGGCGATTGGCGGCAGACCTGCTCCAGCTTATAGAGGAAGATCTTGGGTATCTTCCACTCTGGTACTCATATCCACTTCCCCTGTCTGGGCTGCGAAAACTTCGTTGATATGTGGCTCGGCCGAAATGACTTTTTTTTGGCCCCCCCCCCTGTAGTTTTGTTCTGTACTCCACTTTTTTTCCGGTGTCTATAGTACTTTTGAGCTATTTTACAGATTATTTGTCTGACTCCGCCCACCTCGGAGCACGCCCCGCCCACAATGTTTGTGCCTACAGTCTTCACCGGCGACCCTCTGCCTGACCTTAATCCGCTTCTTTCCGGTGTCCGGAGTGCTCTGAAACCATTTTACAGATCTTTCGTCTGACTCTGCCCACTTCGAAGCAGGCCTCGCCCCCATTTTTTGTGCCTCACAGTCCTTACCGGCGACCCTCACCTTAATCCACGTTTTTTTTTTTCCGGTCTTTGAAGTGCTGTGGGACAGTTTTAGAGAATTTTCGTCTGGCTCCGCCCACCTCGGGCTGGCCTCGCGTAAAATATGTATACCTCACATATCTCAATCGGCGACCCTTTGCTGACCTGAATTCACTTTATTCCGGTCTTCGGAGCGCTCTGGAACCGTTTACAGACCTTTTTTCTGGCTCCGCCCACCTCGAAGCAGGCTCCGCCCACAATGTTTTTGCCCCACAGTCCTTACCGGCGACCACTGCTAGCTTAGTCCACTTTTTTCCGGCGTCTGGAGTGTTCTGGGACCGAGCTACAAACTTTTAAAATGAATACCCTGCAATTTGGGGCAAGCTGCGCCCATTAAGTTCGGGTCCCAACACACTCTGACTGCCTCATATTCGACCAGATTCACATTTTACACGAAATTTTCGACTTCCACACACGCTCGCAAACCTCCGATTACTGAATTGCGAGAAGCACCGCCCACCTTGAGTACGCCCGCCCATTTTGGATGTGTCCGCCACAGTTAGTCTGGCGACTCCTTACTAACCTTATTCCCTTTTTCCCCCATCTTTAAGCTGCTCCGGAAGCGAATTATGAACATTTTTCTGCGGAACCCCAAACTTTCGGCGAGTGCCCCGCCCACTGTGGGCGGGGCTTCCCATAGGTCAAGTGTGCTTTTTATTTCTTGTCCCATGCCCTACCCATCCCCACCTTGACCCGACCTCTCCAAGTCGTTCTTCAGGTCGAACCGAATTTCCGGACAGACAAACAAACTTACAAACAAACAAACAGACGAAGCGAATTATATGTATGGGGTGATAGCTACTAATAGACACAGTGATATAGATAATTGCGACTAAACGCACCAACTCCTTCTGTTTTGCCTTATGGCGTTATTACGGAAAGGTTCGAATCCAAAATATTTATTTTTTTCTCTCTGCAGGAAAATGGCTCTTTTATGTTTGGAAGCCGTGGTCGACTCCTCAGAAGGGAGCAGTGATTCGCTGAGTATTGTCCTGCCGGGGATTTCATCCACATTGGCTAACATTGCTTGCAATTCATCATCGGGACATTTTCAGATTCCAGTTTTATCGCTCAAGGTAATTAAACTGCATTGTGATGTCACTGTAATCGAGTGCACGCTTACTTACACCTCATTTTCAAGATAATGTCACGCGCTGTATGCTTCTGTATGGCGGATTCCATGCAGTGTAGCGAATACACTCCCATAAAGGAGCTGGAACCAGCAATTCAAGAGCTATATGTGCAACGTGATGAAAGTTGGAGGGCTTCCACGGCTGCAAATATAACCAAAATAGTCAGTTTTTTCGAACTTTTTTCGGTCTCATATCATTGCGATTTTTCTGATATTGACTACTGCCTCTGCTGGCTGCTAAGTTACTGCTAAGCAAGCCTGAAGTGTTACGTTAACTCTGCTTATTCGGGGGTTCTGCGCCAAATGAAACCTAATGTGATAAAACCTTCAGTTTTTTTTCTTCGGAATTTCTTTCATTCGGAATAAAAGAAATAGAAATTGGTTGTTACATTTGGCTGCCAGTGGTCGCGACTTCTTATTGGAATACTCTCGGGAAATGTTCGCTATCCAAGGAAGGATGACGCCCCATATAGGCTTGTGGAAATTCGGGTCAGTGTCTATGAGTTGCGATACCAAACATTCCACAAAAAAATGTGGTTCGAGTGGAACAGTTTCACAATTAATAATTCATGACCGAACACTTTCGGAGCACATTTGAAATGGGCATAACTCACCGCTATGGCAAGTGCGCCTGAAAGGGGTGGTGTCTCGCAATAAATCGTATAGCGACCTCAGAAAGGTGTGAGGCCCGAGGAAGCGATATGAATGAGCAACGATTCTTTTCTGTAGAACCACTCGGATGCAGTCACAATGAGGGTAAGGCAGCGTTCATACTTCGCGACAGCGCGCGATCGCGGCGACCTCGGCGATCGCCGCGATCGTCGGTACGTGGCAGAGCGCGCCCCAACGCTATTATGGACTGCTCGCTTGATAAATAAGGAAATCCAACTTGTGAGACCTTTTTCTCTTAATGGCTACTAACTGATAACTTACGACTTTCTATACATAAGCGGATCTGGAATATGAGGTAAGGAGGTTTCACTTCTTTTTAGGTCGGGATGAAGGCCAACTCCATTTCCTGGGTGAGCTTCTTTTTGTTTCTTTTGTTTTTATTGTTTCAATTTATGCAAGCGCCTTAAAATTCCTATCGTCTGAACTGTTCCAACTTCCAAAACATTTATAGTTACAAGTCGAGTTCAAACAACGAAGAAAAAAAAGAAACAGAAAGAAACTCACCTAGGAACCAAAACACTAATCATTTTACGCAACATCAACAGGTGAAAACTTTATAACCTCATGTATAAGCTCGACGAAAAAAGAAACAATAAAAACCTACCCTAAATGAAGCTCTCACGCTTTTTGCTCATTTCTATCCTGAATCAAGAAAGAAAATAGAAAACAAAAGCCATTAGGTTAGTTCACCTTTCTTTGTGTCAAACCAAGCTTCAGTATCTAAGAAAATTGCAGTTAAAGGAAAAAAGCATGAAATTGAGTCGCTTCTTCCCAAAAGCCTTCGGAGCGCAAGTAATAGCGTTGGGGCGCGCTCTGCCATGTACCGACGATCGCGGCGATCGCCGAGGTCGCCGCGATCGCCGCTGCTGTCGCGAAGTATGAACGCTGCGTAATGTGTGGAAGTGGGCGGGACTGCTGACTGTTATGGCCACTTGCGTGACACCATAGAAACGGAAACCATCAAAATATGTGAAGGTTGTTTACACGTCTGCCAAACTTTCCTAGGATGGTTCGGAAACATGAAACAGCTGGCAAAAACTGGTATTAATAGTGGTGGGGAGGGAGGAGTAATGATGGTAAGTTTGAAGTGCTCAAGAACGAGAACTCAAGGGCGAAGATAATGCATGTTCAGATGTTCAGTTTCACCTTGCAGCTTATTGAATTGGAAAGATGCTGAGGAAGACTGGGAAAGGCTGGGCTATCTTCCACCCGCTCGGTAGATGCCAGGTGTCTGCCTGATTGTCGCAGTAATATGTAGCATTTAGGCTTCTGCTAGGCGGGTTAGCTTTTGGTCGAATACTAGAATGTCATTTTCCAGGTACGAGTCCTTTGTGCGACACTTGCTTTGCATCGAGATGAAGATGTGAGGATGACATTATTGGAGTCTGTGTATTCTATACGATGCGAGTGCAGGAAAAGCTTCAAAAATTCCCTTGATAACTTTTTGCTGGATTTGTTTCTGACTATTCAGACACCTTCTTCACCATGCAGATTGGTGTAAGTGAGATGCATTTCTTTGCTTTTTATTTTATGCTTGTGTGGCAGTAGTAGTTAAGTAGTGATTGATGAACTTTTCTTTCAATCTGGAATTTTAAGCTGTTCGATTAATTGATCATCATCATTAATCACTCATTTTTTCAGCGAACTCATCAGTAAAGTTCGTGACGAAGATACGTCTGCGTTTTCTCTTCATATGCATGAAAAGCTGCGTGAGCTCTCGGAAAGAATACCTTTGAACATACAAAAGAAGATGACCGGCATCGATGTTTTGTTTCGTCAGGTATAATTTACCAGTTTGGCTGACGCGCATTACTGCGCGAATTGTTAAACCTATGGTACTGAACAATGGCAGAATTTTGTGGTGGCCCCTAAAACTTCGCCTTTTTCCCATGCTTCAAAACACGGCCCATTTCATCATAATTCTCCTCTTTAATGAACATTTTCCAACGTATGGTGCTTATCACAACACTCACCATTCGTTGGAAATGAGACAACTTAGCGGTTGAAAGAGTTTCAATGGTAACAATATCGAAATCATAGTGAAGTGTTCTTACATCCTAATTCTTCCGTGAGCAGCTTTCACATATCGGTCTATTGGCGACTCTTATCATTCCTCACTGGCAAACAATTTTAGGCTTTTACTTCTGGGTGGTACTCGAGAGTTTAGCGGTCGGATCAATTCCGACTACATCTTAAGGGATAGGAACATCTCGGCTCACTAAGGTTTAGCCCATTAATTCTTGGGCAACGGTGGTCAAGTTCAGTCGCAGGCATAGTAAAGATGCAGCTCCCCGTTGTTGCTCCGACTCTTGTGTTGAATTTTGTTCCCTTCCTGAAGCGGGCTCCCTTTCGGCTGTTATCAGATCCTGCTACCCACCAATAATGTGTATCCTGCCCCATATATTACTTCTTGAAAACAACGTTCTACCGTCGCTGTGACGCGCACTATGGTGTTAGTGACCATCCCTTTCTAAGGCTCTTTATGGTATCTTATCGGCTGTTATCACTTCCTGCCACCCACCAAAATGTCCCCATCCTGCCCTCTATCTTACTTCTTGGAACCAACGCTCTACCGCTGCTGTGACGCGCGTTATGATGTTGCTGAACTTCCCTTTCTAAGGCTCCTTATGGTATCTTATCAACTGTTATCACTTCCTGCCACCCACCAATAATGTTCCTGCCCGACCCCCTACATCACTTATCAGTTTGAGGCTCTATCGCTGTTTTGAAGGAAGTTATGAATTTCCGGTCAAACACACATAAATAAAGGATAAAGTCTTCGCCGTTGATCAACCCCTTTGGGATGCGGCACGCATTCTACTTCCATTCAGAATCGTAGTGGGTTATTGAATGCGATGTGGCCTATACAATGACTTGCGGTGGCCAGCCGATGTACAAGTCAGTGTTTTATCCTCCCAGACGAATCTGGTACCAATTCACCGTCCCCGGAGGGTAGAAGGCTTGGTTGGCCTGGGCGGGAGTCGACCCGGGATTCGAACCCGGGACCGCGCGAATGGTGAGCGCCCCACTTGTCACTACACCATCTCCGCCTCAAACACACATACAGACATACAAACATACATTGCACACACCTTTTTGGTGGAAAACTTGCTTTATTCACACTTTACTGCCCCAGTTTTCGAAGTTCGAGGCAGAAGTTCGATTTGCCTGGAAAATGGTCTTCAAGGGTACTTCCAATTGAGAGTGTTTTGACATCGACAGTATTCGTGCGTTAGTGATCCTTTCCTTTGCTAAGGTAAGGCTGAGCCAAAGGAAAGTATCACTTGCAGAAACCACCAGAAAGGGTATTGCCTTGTCTCGCCGTTCTGTAAGTGCACAAGTAATGCACCGCTTGGTAACGCGGAGCGCTAAGTGGATGTGATACCTATGTTCAGGGGTTCAATCTATCCCTCGAGTCAAACTTTTTGCGAATTTGTTGAATTAAGGTATTTTGGCCGACGTCTGTGGCGCAGTGCCAGAAAGTTTCGGGACAAGCGGATGATTGTGCCTAGGAAGTTAAATTACCCTTGAAGGAGAATTTCAGCAGAATCTGCCTTTGAAAAAGAAATTCAGGGGGAGGAGAGCTGGCCTGATTTAGGAAGAATGGGGCAGTTAAGTGTGAATAGTGCCGATTTTCAGGACGAGTTTTTGCTCACTCACTGTTGCTTGCTCGAAGCTATGCTCTATAGGGACAACCTTGCTATAAATGAGGAACCTCATTGGACAACGAAGTCGATGGCATGTTTCATTCTCTATGGAAACAAATTTTTCAGGGTTTGTCGACTGCACGGGCAACATTTGCTGCCACAGACCATGTGGTAAATGCATTCATCATTTATCTTTCTTTTTTAAATGAGTCTTTTTGTCAGAGAAAGAGAGAGAGTATAGATGTCATCAGAGAAACAGCCAGCAAACGAGTACTGGTGAAACTAGAAACATTCACATAGAGCTTATCAGAACACAAAGACGCCTAAGCTCAAGTGAGGATTTCCCAGGAGCGTGTGCTGAACCCTTGGACCACCAGCACCAAATGAACCCTATTCGGAAGTCGGCTAGAAGTTCCAACTGATACGGCCCTCTCTCGCTGGCCACGGGTGAGTCGCTTCTTTACTAAGTCATTTTCTTCGGAAGTCATTCACATATAATGGTGAACGAGCTATAATAGTCTTGTAGGCACAACCTTCTTCAAAAGAATACTGAACAAACAAATTCTATTTCAACGTTAGCAAGGTTCACCTGCATTCAAGATCATTTTCGTTATTCAATGCCACTTCCAGACACACGGATACGACTTTCCCATACAAGCCGACAGATTTCATAGCTAAGAACTCTGAAAAAAATAAACCCAAACTACCGAGAACCTGAAAGCTTGAGAAACCAGATTGGCGTGACAGCTGGCAGAAAGCATTTGCCAATTGTCACACTTTTTTCGAAATGTCTAATTCCGTAAAAGATCGTAGTGCTTCTCAAATGTGACATGGCCTATACAACTTTATCCGCGAACGTACGTGGTTTACTCTTCTCAGACATGTCATGCGCCAAGTAACCCAACCAGGAATTATGGAAGGGTTATTCCGGTCGGAATGCTATCCCGGGATTTCAACCTGTGAACTCAAGTGCGTGATAAGCGGCGTTACTTGCCGCTATAGCACCCCCGCCTCGTAAGGACACATGGTACGCTCAAACACATTGAGGGTGTATGAGACTATCAGCCCCCAGCTGTCGATGTGTCGTGGTCCCTCGCCCCAAACATGCCCAGGAATGGAGATACAGGACCGTGAACATCCCCCGCCAGCACAATTCCTCCATGCTGCCGCCTTCCACCTTTTTTGCGGGCGCAGATTCCCGTCCTTCCATAAACATTCGCGTCGTAAGCCGCTGCGTGCCGCTTGCGTCCTTGCACTCGCCAATCCTGTTAGTTACGCCGTCACAAATACAGAGTAAACGCAAATTTCCTGATGCCGATTAACATTGGAGTGCTATACGAGCTACAAAATAAGAACAGAAGATGATGACGAGGGCCAGAACTGAAGAGCAACTCGGCTACATCTGCAGTATCCATCAGAGGCCGCGCATTCCC
This sequence comes from Cooperia oncophora, assembly GCA_036418165.1. Lineage (NCBI taxonomy): Eukaryota > Metazoa > Nematoda > Chromadorea > Rhabditida > Trichostrongylidae > Cooperia > Cooperia oncophora. The sequence goes on from MU915393.1 coordinate 29,989, forward strand.
ACAAAACATGGGAATAAAAACAACCCAAGCGTCCCACTCTTTGTTCTAAGTATTTCTATAGCTTTGGCGCTGGATTAACTAAATTCGCCTTTCCTTGATTTTTTCATTTTTGTTTTGTTTACATTTACATCGTTGTGCTTCATTTCTAGCCTGTGTTATCTTCATCTCCTTGTACATAGATTCTGAAGCATGAGCAACACCTAAACTTTTATTCGCATCAGGAAATTGCGTTTTGCTTGTATCAAACTGACGAGTATGTTGTTTTTAATTTTCACGTTTCGTGGAAATACGCGGCCTCCGAGGGATGTTGCAGAAGTGGCACAGTTGCTTTTAAGTTCTGACCCTCGTCATCATCTTCTGTTCTTATTTTGCAGCACCTCCAATGTTATCCGCATCAGGAAATTGCGTTTTACTTGTATTTGAAAGCGCAATTAAAGGACTTGGCAAAGTGCCAAGGAGCCGCACGCGACACGCGCGCTTACGACGGATGTTATGAAGGACGGGAATCTGCGCCGCAAAAAGGTGTAAGGCGGAGCATGGAGGAATTAGCGTGTTTCACGGTCCTGTATCTCCATTCCTGGGCATGTTTGGGCGGGGGGACCACGACACATCGACAGCTGGGGGGCTGATAGTCTCATACACCCTCAATGTGTGTGAGCGTACTATGTGTCTTTAACATCACCTTTGTCCCATCTAGCCGTTCCCAAGTATGGGCTAAAAATGATATTCTCAAACGAAGTGGTCTTCGCCCCACCCCCTAAATGATGAAAATGCCTCGAATGTTCTAAACAGAAGGCAAGTGCGTGCCGTGAATAAAAGGGTTTGTCCACATCAAACTCCTTTGAACTTGGCCATACTGTCTACATGAGCGGAGTAGTTTCATATACGAAATATGATACTACGCACGTCATATCGAAAGATCCATTTGAAATACTCACCTTTTTTCATTTCTTCGCTCCAAAAAATAATAGAGCATAGGTCATACGTGGCTTCGAGCAAACGAAACAGCGAAACAGAATCTCCTTCCATGTTGGAAAGCATGTATGAAAGCAGAGAAGAAACATGTTGGAATTTCACTATTTTTCCCTGGAATATTTTTTCTTCTGCAGGTTATAACTACAATTATTTTATTACAATAGCGCCCACTGTTTACCTCTGTAAGAGTCGCCAATGAAACAGCCTTATGGGAAATACTTTGCGAAAGTCAACACTTTTTAAAGCCAGGAATCAAAAAGGGATTGAAATTAAGAAGGGTTTGTACAAAAAAAATAAACGAAGGTCATCACAAGAATGCTGAATTATGGGCAAACGTCGAACCCGCACCCCACGCTTCCAGGGCGAGTGCGCCATTCGTTGCGCTATCATAATACAAAACTCCAAAATTAACGAAGGGCCCTCTTCCCAAACAGCCAAATGACTCTGAACTAAGAAAAAGTGCTGAGGCGCTGGTATGCTGCTCTAACCATAAGTATAAGTGGAGAAGTTATGAGTCTCCGACCGCCTCCAACTAAAACACATGGATGTGCGGGATCTCTTTCCAACTACTCATGCTTTTCCGATGGAAACCCATTTTCTGTGGGCCTTATCTCTTACCATCAAGCGATCGATGACATCCATCAAGTTGTCTCAAATCTATATTTTGCGGTGGTTGTGAAAAAGCTGATGGCAAGCAATACACATACTTACCAGCTGCGAGATGGATCTTCTATCATGAAGACCTCTGAAGCATGAATGGACCGTAGTAGCGTAAGCGACACGATCACGTATCCATTTATCGCTTGCAATAGATGACTTCATTCCGAACTACAAACGGGATGAATTAAAAAGAACTCGTGGGTTTTTTTGTGAACTCTGCTATCTGAAATAAAAATGATATTTCTGCTAATCGAGTGTTTCATGCACGATCTGGAGTGCGCTGTAACTAAAGAGAAGTAATAACATGAAAAAACGAGTAATTCAGCGCTCTTCGGCTTTAGAGAGAGCGAGAGAGAGAGGAGAGAGAGAGGGGAGAGAGAGAGAGAACATCTGTGCACACTCCCACCTTACGTCATCTCTTACGAGACATACGTTGACGCACATATAGACCCAAAAAGATTACTTACCCGTAAAGCTGCATAAATGGTAGCCACACCGCTTGCCAGCTCCAAATCTGGTAGAGAAGACGAAGGGGAGGCCTCTGAAATGCGAACCTTAAATGAAATCTGGTGTTTAAAGCACTACAAAAAAGTGCGGCAGAGAGCTATTCACGCCTCCACCTTCACATTCTTTCGGATCGGTCTGAACGCTCAGCACGACCTCGTAAGAATGCATACCAAATGGATCGGGAAGTGTGAAAAGAGGGCACTTTGCGACGTCGCGCACATTTTGGCGTTTAGTGCCTGCACATTTACGAACGCTCGCTGAGCATGCGAGTCAGTGGAGACATAAGAGCGGTTCAGACTTCGCGGATGCGCGCGATCGATCGCTTCGGATCGCGCGATTTCGGATCGCGCGAATTGATCGCGCGAGTCGAATCGCGCGATATCGGATCGCGCGATTGGATCGCGCGATCGGATCGCGCGATTGGATCGCGCGATTGGATCGCGCGATTGGATCGCGCGATCCGATCGCGCTACTGAGGGTGAAATTACTGCGGGAGGGGGTTATGTGCGTATATGTTTATTGATCCTGCTCTCTCTCTCTTTTCCTTCTTTCTTCCTTTGTGTAAACGCCCTCCTAATTTTAAGGAACGTTTCGAAATATCTTTGAGTTATTTATTATTTCCTATGTAAAATAGTACTAAATATACAATATGCTAATTATTATACTGAATTTGCATTTGAGTACGTTCAAGCGGAGTGTTTGAAGCATCATTGTTCCAAAAAGTAAGACACGCAGAACTTTTAACAGCGGCTGATGTTGTTTCTCTCCTTCCCCCCGATTTTGCCAGTCCTCCAGATATTCACTTTACTTTTGTCACATTGTGTTTTGCTCGTTGTTTTGTTCTTTTCTCCATCCTCCAGGTCTATACACAACCTTTCCTTTCAACGGTTTCTGCAACGTCAGTATTGCGAATATGAACACGGCCTAAAAGACATCAAAAAAGGTCGAACTTACTTTTATATCGTTTTTGGAACTGCCTATTGGAGGCAGGATACAGCATTGTGATGTGAGAAATGGTGATATTAGTACGCTCCCTTCCCAGAACTTTGTTGTTGTTGTTTGTTGAGTTGAGTTGAACATGAACGAACATGACCCCCTCCCGCAGTAATTTCACCCTCAGTAGCGCGATCGGATCGCGCGATCCAAGCGATCCGATCGCGCGATCGCGATCGCGCGATTCGATCGCGCGATCCAAGCGATCCGATCGCGCGATCGCGAAGTCTGAACGCGCTCTAAGACGAGGTCAGGATGAGAATGATGGGAAGAAAACGGCACGACAGGTTCACCTTTTATCCCAACATATCGCGCGTCGCTATCGCTAATCGCTATCGCGCAGTGACTTTTGCTACGGACCCTGTAGCTTGCAAGGCTATACAGGAAGATCGTCTCATTTGCTTTGCGTGCCATTTTTTGCTTCCCATGAATGCCCATACAGGTCTCGGCAGCAGCGCCCGCATTGTTGATAGAATTACCGATGGATTATGAAGCATATTTCGCGGTCAAAAACAATTGATGTCGGCTTATATACTAACGAAAAAAAGATTAAAATTCGGCTCAGTAGTGAGAAGAAAGCGAAAGTGAGGGAAAAAACTGTAACGTCCTGCATAGGATCTTTTAGTGATCCGCACATGTACGAGATTACAGCGAAGAGAGGGGTGAGCTTGGACGAGTCCTCTCACGCTGTTCATACTTTACGAAGTCCCTTTGGATGGCGTAACCCCTTTAATCGACGTTTTCGACGTCAGTCGATATGTATGTAATGTTCTGCCGCCAATTATGTCGGTTATGCCAGTTACGCCGGCTGGATATTGCCTTCATATATAATTCTAGCGTTACCTATTCACACATCACAGTGAAAATAGAGAGGTAAACTCCTCATCTCGAAATATATCCCGATGAAAAGAGGTCATTAGGAAGTTTTCGTCCGCAGGGTTTATAACAGATGGCGCTTGGCAACCGCTCACTTGGTACTCAATCACTATTAGATGCTCAACATACCATCCACTATTTTCCTGATTTCAGAAAGTGCTCCTTCTACATCTTCTCCAGCTTTCTGAGACAATAACAGCTGCTGCAATATAAGCTGAAGACGTTCAGGCTTGAATCCACTCATATTCCATGAATTTTCCGATGGGATCGCCTTCTACCAGCCACTGAACAGCAATATTTAATATTGATTGATATGTGAAAAGTCAGGATTTCTGCTGATGTTGAGCAGAAACTAGCGAGAGATTTCGAGTCGTCTCAGGGCACTTGTCAACCGGGAAGCCTCTCCTCTCTTTCCTTTTTTCTTCCTCCTTCCTTCTTTTTCCTTCCTTCTCTGATCCCTCCTCCTTTACCTTCTCCCTTCAACTACTGGACTGGTAGATGCCTCGAGAAAATAACCCTGGACCCTCGCAGCGAGAGCACGTGTGGTTGACAAGTGCCCCGTGACCGCGCCTCGAACCAAAGCGCTCAGTAGTTTCACGAGACACAGTTGGAGTTTAAAATAAATGTCTCGTAGATTCGAAGAATCCGTAGATTCTCAGCCTGCTGAATCGGTGAAGTCGTCGGAGAAGAGTTAAAACAATTGTTTATTAAGCCCCGACATCCGGGAATTGTTCGGATTCCGGAGGCACACGCTTTGCGTATTGCCACTTCATTACGCGTGCATTATTTCTAGGCCGATTGAGTCGGATCTTTATATAGGAACACGACCCTTCACTCTGGCGAGTGCGTATGCGAACGCAGAAGTTTTGAGAGGTTCAGTACTTTTCTCGGAAGTGAGTGAAACAGTAGCAATAATTACCCAAATTCATATTACACAACACTTTCAGTAAAAGTCGGCACCAAAAATCAGAAGTAAAAACGTAATAGGAAATAGTTCCCAGATATTACATAGGATTCTTCATGAAAAAGCTTTTATCGAGTGGTCGAGAATATTTCTTCTACAATAAAGTAGTCTCTAACATAGAAAAAAAATCAACATTTTCCCCACCCTTGTACAAGTCCCACGAGTATGGAGAAAATGGTAAATGGTGAGAAATCTCTCACTATGAAAATGGATGGAAAAGTATCGCCGGTCAAGATAATGAAAAGTGCCATCCGCGGATAAGTCGACAAACGAAAAATTCCGACTGAATAATGAAAGAAAAATAACGGCAGAACACAATGGGGTGGCACAGCAGAACACAGAGTGATGTGGAATTTCAAGGAGTTTCAAGAAAATTCCTATACAACAAATATCGACGGGAATTTTCGGAAATGATGTCGCTGGATCGATAAAAAGACAGTCAAAAATTGAGATCTGAGCTTTCAAGATATCATTCATTTGGAGAATAAGGTTCATCTAATGGATCATAAGTGAACAAACAAGGCTGATAAAGATGTGAAAAATGGAAATATTATCTTCTTAGTACTATCGTATAACAGCTATGTGTTGCAAATAGAGGTATAAACATAGAAACTAGAAACCTAATAAAAACTGTGTAGGACACCTCACGATGAGTGCGATGTATACATTATTATGGAGATAAGAAGTCAACTATGACGGACTCGTTTCGGCGGTGCTATGACCTTTCCTCCACTTCCTTTGCTGCCAGGTGGTGTGTGACGCTTCTGAGAAATCTGTCGAGCTTGAGCATTCTATAACAGGGTATTGCAAAAAACGTTGGAGTTACATGAATAGAAATGGGTTAATGAGCCCTCATTAAGCGATATTGTGACTAACTCCATCACTTTAGTGATCCGTTCAAGGCAGTGGTCCCACGCTTTCTTTGGATATGGTAGCCCACCTTACAAGGGTGAAGGATGCACCTATTTCGTAGCTCAAGAATACTAGAAGTAAGCGCCACCCACTCGTGAAAGGACTGCCGCTGCGCCCACCGACTGCCGCGATGCCCAGCGTTCACTTTTAACTGCTACCTGAGATGCGGTTGTTCCACTTCCCTCTCCTCTTCGAATGGTGAGATCGAGGTGAAAGGAGATAGAGCTGGCATCAACAAGTGAGGACTCGTCCCAAAACATATTTCTTCGCCCTATCCACGCACAACCTCAGTTCGGCAGGAGTTCTTTGATAAGTGATAACATTCGGAACGCGAACTGCGGCGTAAAACAGCAGTTATCATAACAAAACAGCTTCAAAAACTTGTAAAGCCTTCGGCCTTGCGGTTCCATGCCGATATCTAACGATTACGGCTGACCGGCTCACCAAGTTAAACGTGTGAGTGCTGTAAGGCTACGGCATAAAAGCCGTTAAGCTGAGGGTAAAGCGCCCTGGTGGCGTTAGCGCACTCGCCCGGAAAGCGTGAGGTGCGGGTTCGACTCCCGCCTGGGTTTCGACTTTTGCCCATAACTCAGCATTCTGATAGCAGGAGTTCTTTGATTTCCTACTGGTTTTTCTTCTCTACTGACCCTCTTGCCATCTTATTACTATGGAAGCCTCATTTTCGAAAGCGGGCTCTGCCTTTAATGGAGCACTGCCACGATTTTAAATACCAAAACCATTCGAAGACTGCGTTCACACTTCACGACTCGAGGATTTAGCTGTGCGACCTTGACTGATCGTAACCTCCGCTAGTCACTGGACCGCCGTCGAGTTCGAAATAAGTTTTGTCCTGCCTGTGATTCTGCAGCAGTCCAACGACTGGCGGTAGAAAGCGACCGGTCCCAACTAGCGCAACTGATCCGCAGGAAGTCACCTAAAAAACGAACGAAAAAATTTATTCACCACTTCACTGTGTGTAGCGTGGCTAACAAAGCCTGCTGTCACTGTGGGTCGAGGCTGGTGAGGTTGGTTGCGGACGCTGAAGTCGCTATGGCTGTGAGTCCTCGGTGCTTGACGAGCACACGAAGGGTTCGTTGTTGTCGTCTGCCCTCGTGCTGAAGGCTGACCAGTTATTGTACTAGTGTGCGGATCATCCACATCTGCCGTAGCCATCATTATGAACGTCTAAAGAGGAAACAAATTAGAATACAAGTCGAACTCACGAACTCAAAAATTATTATGAATTGTGTCATAAAACATTACTTCAGGCACCTGATTACCAGAGCCAGCAGTAGAAGCTACAGCTGTGGAAACCTCAGGAGCAAAGGAGTACGCTACAGGACCATCGGTCTGTATTTGAATAGGGTATAGCTGCATTCCTTGATCAGCTGAAAATTCCGATGAACTCATAACAGTCAGTTCTGTTACCAAATCAAGAATGAACTAAAGACCGGTACTGTCGATATCCACAATACCCACTTTCAATGGCCATGTAATGCTGTTTGCTTGCTGGATCGATGTAGATCTGCATAGGTTGCTGCTGTAGCGCTGTCACCGACATTCCCGCCAGTCCACCGGCAAGTACAACTGGAGCTCCATTAGATGAGGATGTGCTCTGAAACAATGTTGAAAATTTCGTCATAAGAGGTACATATAAGCAATCCAGCAAGTATACCGGTGCAATATCGGGTGATCCATGAGAAGATGTCGTCGCCTGAAGAATACTTTTACTTCTGTTCTTTGTAAAGAAACACACTGAGCATAAACCTGAGAGCACAAGCAAGCCAATACGTTATAACGCACGATCCTCCACAATATTGGGAGTATCTTCACTGTGATGTTTCCCCCGATTCACGTGAAATCCTTGTACCATTTGTGATCAATGTTACGAGAAAAAAGGAATTCAACGTTAGGCAGTGTTCAGACTTCGCGATGACGTGACACAATTGCAACAGCGCTCCAATGCCAAAACGCGAACGCAGCCGCAGACATTAACCAATCGGCGTTGACCGCTAGTGTTTTGAGAGAATTGGGTGGGAGGGGGTATGAGGGTACGAGTTGCCTAATCACACAGTCCGGTGTTGAGCGGCACTGGCCGCTATTGCTCTGGGCGAGCATAGGGGAATAAGATGGTACCAGATTGTGTATAGGCAGCGTTTACCTTCCTGCCATCCTAGACTCTCTCGAAACGCAAACGGACAGCGGACTGATTCTCGTCTGTGGCTGCGTTTGCGTCTATAGCACGAGAGTCTTGCAGTGGTAAGGTGTAGACGCGCGTAGCAGCCCGTTACAGCACGTCAACGCGCGTCGTCGCAAAGTCGGAATGCTGGCTTACCCGCTTCAACAGATAGCACTCAAAGTTGCGTATCACGCACTGTTCACGACAACAGACGATTAAAGGCAGTTGGCACGATGGTTTCCTACTTAGCCTAAAATGCTAGTAGGGCGCTGTATAGTGGGGAAATGGCGAAAGAACGGAGTGAAACGGTCAAAATCCTGCGAAGAAAAAGCCTCCGTTCTCAGTGACTTGTAAATCGATTTCGGACGAGTTTCCCGTAGGCATCTTACCAATCACCGCTACCGAAGATACGGCTGCATATGTGTACCCATGTATGCATGCAGCATCACGGCCGCTTCATACCAATCCCTTCGCTTCATAATTTGCTTAGCAAATGAATGAATACGAGCGTCAGGAACGGTCGTCCATTTGTGGGCGGGTGGCGGGCGTTTGGGACGTAAAGTTGTGGCTTGATAGGGCCCTTATAAGGGCACCTTCCTCGGGGAAACCGCTATGCAGCGCCTGCCCAGGGTCGCGGAATTCTATCCTGCCAGGAGTATTGATCCTAGTCGTCTTGGGGGATTTATCGTGCCAACTGCCTTTAAGGCGAATCTTCAAGAAAACTTTAACATAGCTTTTGATAATTCGAGCTGTTTTGGCACCAGTGCGCAAGGCGATGTCGCTTGTTGTCGACAAGTGGATGAAATATCCGCAATTAGCTTGCAAAACTACCGCCGAGAAGAAAATTCCTGCCACATACCCCAAGAAAAACACTGGAGCGGTAAAGGTTAAATAGCGCCAATATTAAAAAAAAACAATAGAGCAAAACAATTTCCCTCTAGGAAATAACTTACAAGCAAAAAAAACTAGACGCTCCCTTTTCACGTAACTGCAAGAGAGTTAACTATCGACATGGGGCAACCTTTGCTTTTCTGCGACCACTGCATGGGTTTGAGATACATAAGTGAGAAAAACTTCAATTAATTCCAATTTCGTGCTTCCGAGCTGCCCAAACTGACAGCCAAGTTACTCATATTCATTGAATACATTACATTTTCTTACTTGGTAAGTGTGGGTGCTTGCTGCGGACGACGAAATAGGGTGTGATGCCGTCATGAGGATAGGTCGAGATGAATAATCTCGACTAGCAGTCATGTTTGAAGACGTCCCTGCAAGTGCCAACGTGTTTTCTAGGAAAAAGCTTAACAACACGACTTTAGTATGAACTCGGAATATTCAAAGAAAAATCCACCACTTTCATATGTACCATTGTGAATCCCCGTGGAACTCGAATTTGCACCAAAGGTCCTTGAAGTTGTAATTGAATTGTTGAACGCCGAACTCAACTTATGAGCAGCTCGGTACCTAAGAGAAATCTCTCAGACGTAGAAAGTCTTCAAATCAGTTCATCTGGGAGGTCGTTCAGGAAGTGGAGCGCTTTTAACACGTTCCGGACCGCGTGACACACATGGTGTGTCACGATTTTGCACCTGTGCGGTATTTTATTCGATAAGTTTGACATGTCTTTCATGTTCTAGTGTTGCCAAAACATGTTCCCGGGTACGGAAGGTCCTATTCTTCATCAACAATTGAAAATCGCGAGATGCGCTCAGTAAGGCGGTGCGCAATGTGTTAACCGGTTTTCAGCAATCTAGAGGCATAGACATGTGACAGCATAGAGGCATAGACAACAGTGCGTCTCAGGTCAGTGTATTGGTGCTTCTAATCTGCACCAATGTCCTAAAATGTGGCCACCGATGAGGTTTTATCTACTGCACACAGAGCATTATTCGCTACCAGCAACCGAAATAGTTAGCAGGTTGCACTCACAATGGAACGGCAATAGTGCGGATATAGGAATCATTTCCCCATGCTCACAGATTTTTGCATTTTTGCAGTTTCAAATTTTCCTTGCACATTTATGTCTGTATGGAAACATACAGCTTCAGATCCCGTCTCCTTTGTATGCTCATGGTTCAGTTGGCACTTCCTGATTAGTAACCCCGACATATTAGCAAGAAAACTCTTCGCGAAACATCTGGAATGGAGCTATCTTATGCCCTAATCACGTATATGGCACTCATTTTTCACTATGGCATCATCCGCCGCCAACCGTGTACTAGTAGATATAAGCTCATGCAATGCTTTTCAGAGCAATCCTACAATTTCCAGCGCGAGCACTAACAATAAATGCCACAATCGTTAAAAGAGACATTGGTCACTACTAAATACGGCGTCTAAGTGAGAGAACTTTAGACCTTTTCGGGTTGCAGTGGGTTGACCTTTACATCCTTCACATGTTCTGCTTGTTTGGTACATTCCAGGGATGCCTTTGATACGTTAAGCTGCGTTCACCCTTTGCGAGAACAACGCCAGCGTTCGCCGGCGTGCAGCAGCGTTTCGAACGACTAGGAAAGTGTACCGATCTAGCGATATGAGCGTCCACTAGCGCACGCCACATTTTCGCAGGCAGTTTTGCTCAAGCTCAAACCGCTTTACGAGAACGCTGGCGTACGCTAAAGCAAAGTATGAACGCAGCCTTAGATGCGTGCCGGACCTTTCTCATCCCCTAACGATCATGCGACCAATGAGGAACCCACTGTCCCTATGGAGAAGGTAACAAATGCTATCCCTTCACCTTTTTTGGGTGCTCTTGCTGTGATGTAATTCTTCCTTTTTGGTCAAGTTTCATCGTAAATGTAATTCAACTTTACGGGAAATGTGAACCTCAGGAATACTCAGGAAAACTCAAATCGATAAAAATGCAAAAGTTTGCTGACATGGACAGAAGACGTGGAACTTGGCCTTAGTAGCTGATAAGGTTCACTTACAAGCCACTAGCTTACGCCATCGATAATAGCTCACACTGTCTGCTAAGGAATGAAACACCGCTCTCTATTCACCAGAGATAAGACCCTACAGGGCTATTTTCGAGGCGTTCATTTTGCAGCCATTATTCAGCAAGCAGTCGAGATGATGCCGAATGAATTTAAATTGTAAAAGGCGCAGTTTCCAAAGAGTGTTTTTCCACCCATTTTCTAGCATTTCCATGAGCCGCGAAGGAAGAATCATGCTCAGGTTCGAAGTCCATGCCTGTTTCCCTATTCATGGACAAAACCGTTTCGAATAACGCTCCTGAATTACTTCCGTGGTTAGAAGAGCGCGCACTAAAAGCACACCTCTCCAGAAACAGTTGAAGGGGAGCCACATAGTTGTCGAAGCCCATATTGTTTATCGCTTCCAGAAGATCATCAGCACTTATCGTCTTCCTCTTCTCCTTAAAGACCACGACTAATACTTCATATAATGACGAACGAACTATCAGTAAGAAGGAAAGATGCACAGCTAGTTGGAAATTTCAACTTACACTCATACACTTATCATTAGCTTCACTAGTGATGAACGATATGAATTCAGAAACGCATTCTTGAACACATTCCTTAGCATCCTTCGCTATTTTCCCACTACTTGGTATCATTCGCTTCATGACACGAGCAACATTGGCTAAATATTGAACAACGTAAGACAATGAACGATACATCAATCCTTGCTGAACTGATAGCCAGGTAGTTAAGAACGTAACAATCAAGGATCCTAACTGACCTATGGGAAGAAATCGTTCTTGATCGGGTATTGGATTGCATGTGCGCCCTTCCGGTGTTTCTGTAGTCCGCTCTTCATGTTGGTAGCCCATAGTCTTGAGGTTCTCCTGGAATGAGCTGGAAAGATTACACACTCCCTCCATAGCAGACGAACAGACGAAATACCGTCTGAAACGTCTCATTAGGCAGCGCTCGCATTTGCGAGTCTGTGATTTTGCGATTCGCGTCGAGAGACGATTAACATTATATCTGTTGTATCTGTTTAACATTATACGCCATCATCAAGGTCTGTTTCAAAACCATCGTTTCAGAGCGAAAGTAAATAAAACAAACAAGTTTGATCATTGAAGTGGTACGACGAGCGGATGGTAGGAAACACGATTCCGCAAATGCCCCATTAGGTCACACCAGGACCGTTCGTACAGCCCTGAGCTTCGAGGACGACATATACCATTTCCACTTCAAATCGGACACTTTTCAAATCAAATCGGACACTTTTCAAACCAAATCGGACACTTTTCAAATCAAATCGGACACTTTTCAAATCAAATCGGACACACCGTTTACATCGGGCAGTTGGTTAACTAGACCATAGCAGGTACTGCCGCAAGCCTCATTCCGTATTCACAAAACGAATGTACTCGCAGATATACATCTATACCTTGGCGCACTAAGCCCGCTTCTTTGAACACATCCAATTTTGCGTCTTGTTGCAAAATTTCGATCATTTTTTCGAAATTGTTGTCTTTGGACTGTAACAGGTAGCCCTACTTTTGAGAGACACTCCGCCCGCTTCTTAAGAATGATCCAACTCGGCAGTCTTGGGTCTGCACTGACTGGTTATGGTCTCGCTCGGCGCTCGGAGCAAACTGTCCCTTTTTTGTTCCGAGCGACGGAGGAGATCACAACCTGCCCGTTCGGACCCCAGCCTGCCAATCTAGTAGGAGCGGAGCCAACTGTTATAGCCTGAAAAGGCGAACATTCCGAAAAAAAGATTGAGCTTCAGCAAGAAAAGACGCAAAACTGGCGTGATCAAAGGATCGAGGCTCGGTGTGCCATTGTATATATGCATATCTAAGAGTACATATTGTATGTGAAAAAATGAATGTGAAAAGAGCGACGTCAAAGAAAGTGTTAAAAGCTACTACTCCCAATAACTTTGCTAGTAAGCGAGCGGAGCGTTTCTGCCGCTATATCAACTTTTCTAATGTGTATGTGCTAAACAGCAAAAGTGCAAAAAAAGTCACAAAAGCAGAGTTTACAAAACAGTCGACCGTGCTGAGAAATGGCCAGGTTGTTGGGACAGGGATTGCAGCAGTATGCAGTGTGGTCTAACTAAAGAATAGCCCGAAGTAAGGGGTGTGTCCGAATTGATATGAAAAGAGTCCGATTTGACTCGCAAAGTGTCCGACTCAAAATTTAAACGGCATAGATCAGTCGCTAGCCGCTGATTCTGCGAACTGCGTGGGATTCGCTCAGCACAAATGGTACCTTTGTGGCAAAAAAAAATTTGTCACAGCATTGAATGGAAATCAAAAGATGGTGGAATACGTACCCCAAGTAAAATTTCCGTGCACGCAAGTACATATAAATGATCAAAATTTGATCAATCGACCCACATGGGACTTAAACGAAACACTGAACCACGAGAGAGAGTGATAACGAGCACAAAATAAATAGAGCTCACACAGTCGTGTACGCTGGAGAAGGGAATTTTGGTAAGTACCAGCATGGTCTGTTAGAACGAGAATCTTCCCTTGTTTTCTTGATCAAGAGCCATATTTTTAGAGAAGTGCAGGGGAGATGTTTTGAACCAGACCAATGTGAAAGTGCAGCAAGAAGAAGATCATCAGGAAAATATAGTTGAAGATGACGCGAATTTGAGAATGGGAAGGTGGGAACAGAGTGACTAGTGCACGTTCTACCTAATAAAAACAAAACCCAGAGAAATAGTAGCACTGGGAAAATTCAAATCAAAATTTCAATCTGCTCTACTCCTAGACAGATGGAACCGAATTAATCGGCGAATAAGAAAATAATAACTATGTTGAAAAACGTATTCTGAAGGCGCTCAGAATACGTTTTTCAACATAGTTATTATATTCTTATTATAATTATTATTTCGTTTATTCTCTTCAAGCACGCCGTGCCGCTTTGAGGCGGCACGGCGTGCCCGAAGAGCTCATTGAGTGGGTGCGCATCCTTTACTCATGCCCAGGGAGCCAAGTTCGCTCACCAGCGGGTGTCTCAGTGGAGTTCCCCATCACCGTCGGGGTACATCAAGGCTCTGCGCTCTCCCCACTTCTTTTCGTGGCCGTCATGGATGCCATCTCACGAGATCTTCAGAAGGAAGTGCCATGGACCCTGCTTTACGCTGATGACGTGATGCTTGCTTGTGAAGATAAGAGCGCACTGGAACAGCAGGTGCAAGCTTGGGCCGAGCGTCTGGCGAAGTTTGGACTCAGGTTGAACGTCAACAAAACCGAGTACCTGACAACCGACCCAAATGAGCGGGCTCCATTAAGATCGATGACACGGTGCTCAAGCGCACGGAAACATTCAAGTATCTCGGATCAGCACTTGCGTCCGACGGCAGTCTGAACTCGGAAGTGAGCGCACGAGTGAGTGCCGCGTGGTCTAAGTGGCGATCCATGTCCGGGATCCTTCGCGACAAGAAAATGCCAGAGCGGTTCAAATCAAAGATCTATCGTACTGTCGTCCGACCTGTCGCGTTATATGGTGCCGAGTGCTGGCCCGCGACAAAAGAAGTTGAGGCTCGCCTTGGCGTGATGGAGATGAAGATGTTGCGCTGGACGGCGGGCGTCACGCGATCGGACCGCATCTGTAATGATGTCATGCGTAAGAAGTATGGTGTAGCCCCCATAACGGAGAAAATGCGTGAAACGCGCCTTCGATGGTATGGGCACGTACTTCGCGCAAAGGCTGATACCGTCCGGAAAACTGCTCTCGAACTCGAGGTACCAGGAAAGCGGCCAAAGGGACGTCCCAAACAGCGCTGGCTCGACACGTTGCATACCGACTTGAAAATAGCCGGCATCCACCCTGATCAGGCATCCAATCGGGAAAAGTGGCGTAGTTGTATCAAAAGAGCGGACCCCGCGATCAAGCGGGACAAACGCTGAAGAAGAAGAAGAAAAAGAAGAAAAACGTATTCTGAAGCAATTAAGGCAAAGTGCTTATAAGTCGAAGGCAAATTGTATGAAAATGCTCACATTCCCAACTCCAATTTCGAGTTCCTCTTCTATATGCTCCATATCGCGATCGTCAGCAAAGTGCACCATAAACTCCTTCCCTTCGCCATCACTCATCATAACAGGAATCTGGGACAAAAAATGTTGACAGGCTTCCACGAAACATTTTCCATCAGAAGATTTGCTATAATCAATTTCGGCACCTATAGCCAGAAGGAAGGATTCAAATAAAAATGATTAGGTAAGATGTGCGTTCAAATGAACACGACTCAGGACCACATAAGAGAAAATATAAATAAATAATAATAATAATAATAATAATAATAATAATAATAATAATAATAATAATAATAATAATAATAATAATAATAATAATAATAATAATAATAATAATAATAATAATAATAATAATAATAATAATAATAATAATAATAATAATAATAATAATAATAATAATAATAATAATAATAAAACTCTAAATAGGGTCACATCACACTTCACTGGTTATTTGTAATGAAAAAAGAAGTTATGGGATAGGTTTCCATTTCCTTGTTAACTTCTGAAACCACGCGACTCTCTTGTGAAACGAAGTTCTCACAAGGGAAAGTTGCAAATTCCAAAGGCGACAAGTAGAAAAAAAAACTCAGACAATAGTTGAAGAGAAACCCCGCGATTGTATGTTTCAGGTAGTGGCGTTCCAAATACACACCTATAGTCGATGAATGACTCTCCAGAGGGAGCTGGCAGCCTCTCTGGACGTCTTCTCCGAAGCTGCTCATCTTTTATAATATCAGCAGCGCGATATGCTGCCGCCTTTCGTTCCATAATCGTCTCTTCGCGGCATCCAAAGCTAGTACCGTAGTGAAAAAGGGTAAAACACGGCCTTCAAACTGAATTCATGACAGCATATAGCCTTCGAGTTTCGGTGAGCGGGACAACTGGGACGGCGTCAGAACTGCCACTTATGAGGGTCACAGCGCCTTCGATACTAACTAGGAAGCCGCAAAAAAAGATCAACACTGAGGACCAGACTACCTGTAGGAGGAAAGATGCCTACAAAATGCGCGAGCGCGCTGACTGTCTTTGAGCTGCCTCTGATCAAGCATGTGTTCTGAGTGACAAAATTCTGAGAACAGTAGGTAAGAAGATAAACACGATATAAAATCACTTGCTCGTCATCTCGCTCTCAGAGCTGTATGACATGACCCACCCCAAAAAGGAAAGCCGCATCAAAACAAAAATAAAATGGGCGACAAGCCAAGGGAAGTGGAGTGATCTCGTAGTCAATCAAGCTTGAATACAGAAAAGTCCAGACCATAGTAGCACGAACAATACGCAAAGCCTATGGCACTTCAACTGAATCTATAACCTGCTGGCGCGATCACCAACACAGACATCCCTTTCAATTATTGCTCCATCCCGACACAATACGAACGTTACATTTTAATGCTGACTTTAATAGAAAACAGATGGGTTTTGCAAAACGATAATAATAAGCAATTATATACCTTCGTGTGAAAAGAATGCATTAACCGCTGTAGCGACGAAAAGATAAAAAGTGTCTATGTACAAAAGCTCGTCCTTTGTTCCAGCTGTACATTTGTGTTCTTTCATCAGCCCGCTCTTTCGCTGAATGTCGCTGACTGATGGACTTTATCATGCGATCGATCGGAAGTATTAAAGGAAGCTCCGCGATTGCATTTCATACTGATAACTGCCTCTATCAGAACACGAACGCCTGCGCGTCTGCGGAGCCGCCGATTCGGTCTAATCTAGCTAAACTTACCAGACCTAACGATTTTCACTACCTTCTTGGGATTTTTTTACAGGGCATGCCATTGTGTTGAGCGAGAACATCTCTCAGGGGCTGGACTATGGAAGAGAACGAGTCACTTCCTACTAAAACCGATGAAACCCTTTAGCATCCAAGAACTTTACTATTGAAGGCTGCTCATCGTAACCACAACATCCTTAAATCAACTCTCGTGAAAAAAAGTAGTATCGCTATAACCACTCCCTCAACTATTTTTCAATCAATTTCTCCATCTCGTGAAACTTTCATTTTACCTACTACTTTTTGTAAAGTAACCACATACCTACTCATAATTTCTGCAATTTGATGTACAGCGTTCTCAATCTGAGACAATGCAATATTTAAGCTACCGATCGGAAAACAGAATGCTCCTACTTTTATTGTAGAAATTACTGTTCTGTAGCCTACTCCGTGATACTTGTTATAGATACCCAAAAAGATGGGCGTCATCAGTTAACAAGACTCAAGACTACAGACCACGTTTGTTACCAAAACAAAACTTTCTGCTCGGATGCAGGAAAAAAGAGAGAACTCATAACTATCAAAGGACAAGAGCAATAGTGTCAGACTCATTTACTCACCTGCCCGTACTCATCTCCCACTATATCATGCTCAGATGGCACAGTCGGTTCAGGATGAGTGAATGGCACTGCCTGCATTTCCGCATAAGAGTTGCCATTGTCATCGATGTTCATCTAAACGGTAATAAATATTCCATTAAATAGGAGCGTTCGGACAATGGAGTAAGCACACAAAATGGCTATGAAAGTATCCTAAAATGCTGAATTCACGTCGGAACACCGTAACTAATAAGCTAATCGTGGCAGGTTTGGCTTTGCTTTAACAGCCAGTATTGCTCACAATTCAACATTCGTACGTGTGCAAATGAATGAAAAACCAACCAGTAGCAAGACCACATTAGAAGGCAATGTCCGATTTTAAAACTAATTTTACAGCTGAATGTGTAATAGCAATGTGGAACTCCATAAATTTATTCCAAAAAACTCAAAAGACAGCAAAAGCCTCAAAAGTTTTTTAATAAGATATTTTAAAAAACTTTTGAGACTTTTGCTGTCTTTTGAGTTTTTTGGAATAAATTTTTGGAGTTTCACATTGTTATTACACATTCAGATGTGATGAGACTCCGGGACAGCACCATACTCTAATTTTACAGCAACAAGAAGGACCGAATTGTAACAACGGGAACGGTGCAGCGATTGCTAATATAAAAAAATGGCACTACAAACCGCCTCCAAAAAATCCCAGATAAAAGGGATGCAATGTAGCCTATTGTGTATTGCCTCTATGCACCCGTCTCAGGACATCTGTCTATACATCAGCTTGATAAAGACGACAAGATTCCGACAGTACTCCTAGTTTGTGATCTGACAGAATGTTAACATGAGACGACAAGAACTACACGCGAAAGTATAAAGGCAGCCAAAATGTCCGCTAGTGATTGCGCGCACGGCGTCGCCATTTCATGCGGACTTAGGGCACCTAAGGAACCATGGCATCAAAGTAGTCGTGATTTTGTTTAGTCTCATGAACTTGGAAGAAGATATTTGACCAAGAATTTGGCCCGAATCACGGCCCCCAATGTTTGACAACAGTGTAAAGCTCCAAAGATTTATTTAAAAAAAGCCGAAAGACACATAGGTTTGATGCTTCGCGACCGGGAGTAACGACTGAGGTGACAATAAGTCAGACTGATATGCTCTTTACTTGTTTGAAAGAAACAACAAGCTTTAAGACTAACAAAAGTGCTAACTACAGAAACATTGCGGGATTTTAATTTAGTGGTTCTGGTTTTTTGAAACAAACTTTCTGGAGCTTCACATTATTGCTGAAGAACCTACTACGAGAAATGAGGATTTTTCGTAGTAGGATCACCTTGGTTCCCGGACGTAAAGTAAAAACATTATGCTTTGATACAAAAATTTCCCTCCATTTCTATCAAATCTCTATCGGATGTTCTTTGGCTCTTCTAGCATTCACAACTATATTCGGGTCATCATCATTTGATGTGCCAAAACCGACGTGCACGAGTTATTCAACGCCTAAACTCTAATAAAATAAAATAGAAATGTGATGTTAAGAAATTCATTGCATTTTTTCCAAAGTCCACAGTTTCAACGTTACTCTGAAGGCTGATTATTTTACTATTCAATTGAATTTATTAAGGGGGTTTCCGTTTTGCACGTGCCCTTAGACGGGAACTGAACTCCCCACTGTACTCTTCAGTATTATTTGTTATCCAATACTGTATTGTCTATTATTCGAGACCGTTCATCACAGCCTCAATTCGAGGCCGCGGTTGTGGCCACTCTTTAACTACACGCGACCATATAGCGAACTATGAACTCATCCCGAGCAGAGGTAAACCGTGAGAATCTTTACTTAAACTTTGCAATTACTGTCAGAGTAACCCTCATGAATAAAACAAGCAGACCCCTGTTGTGGGTGGGGATTTCTCGTGGAGCAATTTTTGCGATCCGTCAGCGAAAAGTTTGACTAGTAGACTCCGCATTCTGCAAACTGCTATACCGATCACCCATACAACTACTTGCTGTTGTGCGTCCTGGAAGAACCACGAAAAGTGCAAGCAACAGCCCCACTCAATGCATGCCTGTAGGTGGGACGCTGCTGCGACTAATCCAGAGCACACGTTTTCTCACCATGGCTGATGGCTACTATCGTTAGAAAAAGATAATAGTTGGTACACGTGAACCTCTAGCAAACTGAATGGCCATTTTTCTCCGATAAGGATCAGAGACAAGCAACTTGCCACATCCACAACACTTGCTCAGAGAACGTTCGTACTTCGTGGCTGATCGCTCGGATCGCGCAATCATCCCAAAGAAGGTATAAGCATTGATCGCGAATGTTAGGCAATCATTAACACAGAAGAATCAACAGATTGACAGTCCCGATTCTTATTCTTTCTCACTTCGCCAGTCCAAACTCACACTTTCATATGGCAAGTGTTCTCCCACTATCTAGTGTCGCAAAGTAAGATGCGAAGTATGAACACACCAACCCCGTCCAGTAGCCGCAAAGCTGTCTTAAACAGCTTTCAGACTTCGCGATGAGATCGCTTGAGAGATTCGATCGCGAAGTCTGAACGCGGTCTTACTTAACACCTCTGAAGGCATTTCAGACATGACCTCAAATTCGCCAACTTACTAAATGCGATATAACATGATATCCTCCATCAGTAATCCTCAATATCAACTGTGTGGAACAGAGCGTCGTAATAATCAACAAGACATCCCTTTATTTTGGGAAGAACGTTAGCGAAACATTTAATTACTAAACAAACGTAGAAAGTCAACAATGTTCTCAACTTCGATCCCACAAAAAGTCGAAACAACAATATATATCTGAGTTGTTATCACGTTATTAAGGCTAAATTTCCACTGAGCTTCGAGAATACACCAAACCATCTCTTAAACCTCTCATAAAATTATTTGGCAGCTTACCAGCCGTAACAGTGTCACAAAGGAATAATACTTATTAGTGAGGCAATTTAGTAGTGAAATATAATAATTCACAAACTAGGGTAAAACGCTAACTCAGCAGACCAAAGAGAACACAAATAAAATCATCCCTTTCTACCACAACAGAACTAATATAGTGCTCTAATGGCAAACGTATAAAAGAAGAACATATGTCTTCAATAACCATTCCATTCAGCGAAAACGAAGAAATGAGCTCTAGAGAAACGATCATTCTCATCACAGAAGCGGTTCAAACCGTTAGTGATACTTGCAGACGGACGGCACAGTGCATCCGTGCTTTTGGATAATCTCACCAGCTGCGTAATTGCCACAATTCACGGCTTCCTCAATGCTTTTGTTCTGGATATATTGGGCGAGAAAACCTGAAACAGCGAATATGGATTCGCAAGAGAAAATTTAAGAAAAAAAATAGAAGATTTAAGAGTAATTGGAAAAAAGGCGTGAAATTCACGCACCTCCCACAAAGGCGTCACCAGCTCCGTTTGTGTCGACAATGTTTTCTTTAGGAACGGTTGGTACAGGATACAAGGTCAGTTTGGAACCAATGGCCACGATTACTGGGTCGGCACCTTGGGTGAAGATCACCGTTCGAGGCTTCGACGATTTCTTCAAAACGAAAACTGTGTTGTGAGTAAAGTAGACATGCAATGCAATCATATAAAAGAGATAGCTACTTCAGTGGTACATAATTGCATGTAAAGTTCACACTAGCCATATTGCTGCTTTCTCCCCAAGTGAATTTGAATCTGCGCAATCCACTCGCAAGCAGAGACAATAAAATAAGAAAACGCGCTAGCAACCTTCCTCAAAATCATGAAACCTCCTAAGATCAGTTTTTCTTGGGGTTTGAATGACCTTCTCTTCTAGGGGGATGGATCGTACCCATACTACCATTTCACACATCACGATGCTGTACCCTGGGCGGCTTTATCTCGCTCTCTTGAGTGACGGACGTGGTACACTCAGTGCGAGTGCGGATCCGAATGCCTAACTCACGGAGGCGTTGCGTGGATCACTTGATCGCGGGAACGGTAAATGTCTCGATTTCATTGTACGACCCCCCCCCCCACTTCCCCAACCTAAATGGAGGTCTCGGTACGACCTCCATTTCCCCCAACACCTACCTATGAATTTCCCACATTTTCCAGTCCAGTTTCTCGCTTAAAGATCCGTCGAGCTCTGAGATTATCCCCAACTTCAATACCAATTTTTTCCGAGAATTTTTTTACTTTTCTCCAACACTTTGCTATCGAGGGAGGGATGTATATAGTACACATGAAACAGGAAAAATCACGCGAAAAGTCAAACAACAGAGAAATTTTTTTCTCAAACAACTGCTCTTCTTTCAAAGGCACATACGACCCCCCTCTCTCCCAACGACCAAATACGACCCCCCCCTCCCAGCGGAAAAGTGCGACCCCCTATGTGTTTCACACAACGATGCTGTACCCTGAAGCTGCCACAGAAAAGTGA
>MU915395.1:1197-18343 GCA_036418165.1 Cooperia oncophora
GACCACACCTCTGATCTCTTTCACCATTGACGTTGGCGAAAAGACCACACCTCTGATCTCTTTCACCAGTGACGTTGGCGACAACCGCCCGCCCAGAGCGATAGTGTCCATCGCCTCTGAGCCATTCACGAATTACAAATGTAAGCTTCTAGACAGAACAGTCCAGCAAGATTGTTTTACGAAAGTACAAATTACTACCAGTTCACAATGCCATTGAGCTATTAGTTCTCACTGTACAAGATGATCTAAAGATTGAGCAGTACCTGATTAACAAATTTCCTCGTTTGAAAACATATTCCTCTTCTCATAACCACTTGTCGTTTAAACAGATCGCTGCAGCAATTCATGATTTTCCCAGCCAGTTGACATTCGCGGAACAACTCATCGCAAGTATAGCCGTATTTTTCCTGGAAGTAAAAATTTCAACTCATTATCACAACCATTGGTAAACACAGACTTATTCGCTGTAAAGGCGGAGGCGTATAAGGGGCGGGAGTTTGGCGCGGCGCCATCTCCTTTCCCATCAATCGCTGTGGCTTGTCGGCTTCAACAGTTGGAGGGGAACAGCCGCGCCAAACCACAGGATTATAATTTTAGGAAAACAGGCGGGATACTGTACTTCGGGAAACTGCGCGGGAAATCAAATGTGACGGGACGTGAACGAATATTATTGGGCGTACCGTAAATCGGTTTAGTTGCACAAGTTCGAGGTATTTCAACTGGTCGTGTAATAACCCTTGTAGCCAGGGGGCACCCAAGAGTAGACTGCTTGTGTGCGCTCAATTTTACGTGCAGCTTGGTACAGTCCCCCTATCGTCCTGAACTTACAATTTTTTCGCCAAACCCAGCTCTACGACACGCCTCCCCCACCCAGCAATGCAGCGAACTGTCGATGGGTTACCTGGATAAGGTTGAAGAACTGCTCCGTTGTATAACCGTCGGACCAAATCTTATAAAGCTGATTCAAATGACTCATGTAAGTTCGATTGAAGTAGGATAGGTCATCCATATTCTCCAAACCATTGCCACCAACGAAAAACCTGAAAATTCTAGTCACTTATTTTGAGGAGTTATTGAAGGCACACAATTGCATGCCTAAGGATTCTTGGCCTGAACAGGCACCAGGTAGGGATTGGCTGGCCTTACAGTGAAAAAGGAAGCGGAGGAATCGGGTCGATAAACACCATTTTTTAGAGTTGAGGAGTGGAGGGATAAGGATAAGAGGATACGAAAGGTGAATGAATTCTACATGCGAGAGCGGAAGATCGAACAGAGTTGTGAGAAGGACCACACAATCGAACAAGTAAGCTGGGCGTGGTAGGCATGACTTTAATGAGCGCGACCGAAGGAACCTGGTTAGACTAAAGTTATGAATTCATGACGTCCTTATCACGCACTTGCGTCTGGTGAGGTAGTGCACTGTGTGCATCGGAGTACCTGCTCATCATATATGCACAAGCGATTCTATTGATCAAGCACTTACGAAATGTGCTCTAAGCAACGCTTGAAGAGGAAAGAAAAAAGGGAGAAATTACTGAGCCAAGCCATCCGGTAGCAAAACATTCCTCCTGAACCCCTTCTGTGGCGCTGGTCAGCCCACCGTATTTTTAAAGGTGTATTTCACAATCCCTTGTGACTAGAGGGTCTGTGCGAGGTGGTGCGTACCGCGATGTAGAGCCCTGTACAAGTCTCGCAAAAATGTAAACTAGGGATGTTAACAGGCAAGGCCACACAAGTGACTCCGCCCACGGCGTTATCTGTCGTCTTGCTCGTTTTTATGCTCATAAACTGCTGCTGCCTGGTCTCTCCGCCCAATTGCTCGCTCGGTATCTTAGCCTTTTTTCCTTCACAACAAAATCAGCGAGCTCCCATTTTTTTTTGTTTCAACCCCGCTAGTCAACATAGTTACAGCGGTTAATAGCGAAATGTATCTTCAAGTCCATCCAGATGATATGATACTTGAGCATCAGCAGGAAAGAGGCAGAAATAAAGCCAGCAAGGAAAGTGCGGTGTACAATAGATAAATAAACAAAATAATCAAAGTTAGTTAAAAAGCTTTTTCGGGGCATAATTGAGAGCAGCGAAAATCAAATATTTTTAGACTAAAGGTGGTTCAGGACTGAGTGTTCTCAGAAGAGTGTCCTTTTCTATGACTTCGAAATAATTGCCATAATCTTATAAATTCCAACAGTGTTATTCTTACCGTACTAAATCTAGAGCAGTAGCATTATCGATATCTGGAAATGTAACCCGTATATCACCAAGAAGTCCAGTTGCATTGAATGCGTCCGGCACTTTTGGACAAATGGTGATCGCTGGCAACTCTAAGCTCTCCACCTAAAGCAGGGTAATAATTCGAGGAGAAAAATTATTTTGAAATCAGTGATTCAAGAAAAAAGCGGTTATATTTACTTCAGGATGTAGAAGGTGCAGCCCACGATAGTCCCTTCAACATACTCAGGTCGGCCGTTGTGCCTTACACTTATCTCGCCCCTCAACTTTGGCTCATTGAAGGAGGGGGACGCATCAGAGAGAAAGACACGGTGGCAGACCTAACTCCGCCCACACGACCAGCGTGGGCTGCGCCTTAACAGGAACGGAACAATATGCAAATACTGATTGAACATGTAAGGCTCAGAGTTATTGTGAAACCAGAGTGATCTTGAAATATTACGATAACCAAACTGCTTTTTCCTGGTAACATGATAAATATTTCGCGAACAAAATAATACAGCAGTAATTCTCGTACTAATCGTATTGTTGTTGACGTGGCCGTTGGTCCCTCAACGTATTCGAAGAATCACCAAAGTCGTAGTAAAAGAACCACATATTATGCATACAACCATCACTATCCACCAGAATACCTTCAGTGCAGTGGTTTCGCTAAGCAGCGCCTGAAGGTGAGTGGACTTTAATGAGTATCGATTCAGTGATGAATGATATTAACCTTGAAGGTAGTTTATGCAGTAATAAAGTGTCAATTATAGTAGTGTAATTTAGAAACTGTGTCTGAGCGCCTTACATTTTTCAGCGCAAGAACATGCCAGAAAGCAAAACCTGTCTGCTATGACTGATCCTTTTGAAGGCAGCTGGCACGATAACTTGGTACTCGGCCTATAATGCTAGCAGGACGTTATATAGTGGGGAAAATGGCGAAAAAAAACGAAGTGAAACGGAAAAAAACCCGAAGAATATCCTTTGCCTTAATGACTCAAAGAGTAATTTCGGACGAGTTTCCCGTGGGCATCCTTTCAATAACCGCTACGGTAGGTAGGGCTACACGTGTGTACTCACATATCCATGCAACATCCGCAGCCGCTTCATATCAATCCCTTCGCTTCATATTTACTTCGCAAATGAAGCAATACGAGCATCAGGTACGGTCGTCCATTTGTGGGCGGGCGGGCGCAGTGGGCGTTCGGGTCGGTACGTTGTAGTTCGATAGGCCTTATGAGGGCGGCTTCATTGGAAAAGGGCTGGCGAGTGGACCAGGTATATCGTCCCCTTTTTCCAATGAAGCCGCCCTCATAAGGAAAAGGAGGACTGATATACCTGGCAAGACCGAATTTCGCGAACAGGGTCTTGCCAGGTATATCAGTCCCACTCGTCTTACAACGTCTTACGTCTTGTTATGTTATCCGGTTTATCGTGCCCACTGCCTTTAACACCTTCGCGGCGGCGTGTACTCCCGGGAGTACACGAAAAAACTCCGCTTTCGGCGAATCGTGTACTCCCAGAGTACACGCGCCTCTTCTCTCGTTTTTTGAATTTTTTTCTTCTTTTCACTGGCAATTATGAACAAATCATAAAATAATATACAAGTAATACTAAGAACATTTCTCGTGTATTTTTTGGAAACCAGGTTAGGCAGTAGTGGTTTTTACAAGAGGAACTAAGAACTTTCACAAGAATCAAAGTCTACATCTTCTTTGTGCGGTACCAGTGAACATCAAAAGGGCAAGAAAGCTAGTTCATTTACCGAAACTTAGATAAAACTTGTAGAAGGGAAAAATGTAAAAGAATGGCGAAAAACGGCTTTCGTGAATTTTTAGGCGTTTATGGTTCCGTCGCGAGCGCGCATGAACGGGATGACTGCCTAAGTGTCGCCCGCCGCGAACGCGTCGCTCGACAAACGGGAGTTTTTGACGAAACGGTGCCGGCGCGAACGTGCTAAATGCGACACTCATCCATTTACCCACCGAACTCACTGCGTTGATGAATAGCCCTCTTATTTCATAATCAAAAAGTCTGGAAGGCACTATTCACCATTTATGACTCCTCTTTTCAAGATTAAACCCACAATTGAACCGAACTCTTTTCAAGATTAAACCCACAATTGAACCGAACTACTTGCTCGCGTTGGACTCAGTCCAAAATCCGCCCCAATGGATGTGCCGGTCCTCCGCCTGAAGGGAGAACGCCTGGCCTCCGTCTCCTGCTTTCCAGGTCAGTACTAGAGTCGGCGCCCGTAGCGGCCGCACCCAGCTGCTTATTTGAGACAAACAAATGTACTATCTGGGTCAAAAAATGCTCTAATGCTGGAGGATTTCTGACCAAAATCTGGCCTTAATTCTGGATAATAGGGCGATGAAAAGTAATCATTACCATTTAGAAACCAAGCGCCCCTTATTTACTTCAAGGGGTGTTTAGGTTCGGTCAAAGACACATTGAGCGCAGTTTTTGCCGCGACCGCTCCACGTAGAAAGCTTGGCTCAATTTTGAAAAAATATAGTATCTGGACATATCGGAGAGGTACATAGGTGAGTCGCAGGGATACATAGCAGGGCGCATCAAAGAGTACATGATTGCACATAGACAAAAAAAGAGTAGCTATTTGTTATGGATGGAAGCAGAATATGGAAGGAGTGGTTAGACCCAGGTCACAAGCCTCTAGCTTTCTTATTGGACACTTCCGAGTGGGAAGATAGTATTTATGCTGAGGACCTGCTTATTGCACACGAGGAGAGAGACTATTTGCCAGTAATCGAGGAAAGTGTCTTTGATTTGGCTTCAGGAACAAAAGGAAGAAAGAAAAATTGATCCTTTCAACAGTAGGGTCCACAGGTTATAGTATCTTCACGTAGTAATGTTTCACAGTGGAAACTGAAGACTGTGCTCAAAATTAGAAGGAAGGAGATTATTTTGAAAAGATTCCACACATTCCTCTTGTTGAAGTACTAGGCCACTTAAACTGTGATCTCCCAATAAGTGCTTTTGAACTCCCTACCTGACTCAATCCGTGGATCTCCCCAGTCCATGGTGGAGGATCATTCAAATGACAGCTGCACTGCTTTTGTGGCTCGGGAAAGTGCATATGAACCTGAAAAATGTACCGGGCATGACCTACTACAATCAATACATAAATTTCAATTTAATAAAATGATAGACTTACCCGAGCATTTTGTAAAAGAGACGAAACGGTTGGCATATTGTGACACAAGGATCAATGCCATATGCACATTGCTTCTGGTTTCGCCACTCAAAGTCTAATCGTCGATTCAAGTAGGTAACATGAGACTCGGCCACCCGGCTACCCGCAACTACCTTCCATTCCGTTCGTAGGAAGGGCAGTGTGTGTGGGCGTGTAAAGGACAGCCGAATGATGGCCGAAAAAGCTTGTAGCCTCTAAAGAAGTGTAACGGGATGAACGGAAACCTTGCGAAAACGTATTAGTATCAGAAGAACTACTGATATCAATGCTCACCTTTGAAAACCATTAATTTGCAATCACTACTATGATGACTTCCGTGAAGCGCACTGAAAGATCCAAGTCTGGACGTAATTTGGAACAAAAAAAATATTATCTACTATCATATATTATCATAATCATTAATTATTCTTGAATGTGAATGAAACAAAGTGCTCTGTGAAGTAAATTCTATTTATTAAGAGTGTTAAAGAAACTGTTTTTCAAGTTAATAGTATATTTTAGATTGATTGCTTAACTGGATCCCTTCCATTCCTTTGTACAGCGAAGCTTACTCCATCAGGAATGCATTGAATAGCAGTTGGAGCTCCTCTGAGATTTGTTTTATCAGATGCTAACGACTACTTTTAAGGAGCTCGTCTCCAAGGCTTGTTTACTAGGTCTTACTGGGCTTGATCTTTTATATGCTGTACGGGATACAGCCTTTAGATTTTTTTCTTTTTTAAAGAAAAAACGTTTTTTTTCTTACACTGGCATTATCGCCGTCACGAATGAGATCACAATTTCTCGTCTAGAGACATGTGTTGTTACTTTTTAGAGAAAGTCAAGAGCATTAAGAAATCTGGAGTATAGGGCGCACTTTCGCTTCGAACGCCGCGATGAGTAGAAATATTAGGTTGTCCGGAAAGTTCTCAGCGTTTTGTGCACCTATTTTTTGTACATTCACTGCTGATTAAAACTCATTCTGCCTTGCTTCTCAGTAGCACATCCTGTAGAGAATTTCTTGCGCTATCTGATGGTATAATTGCCGTTTCACCATTGCTTGATGAACCCCCTTTTTTCAAGATTTTTTCAAGCATGTGAAAAGAGCACTTCGGACGATTTTTTTCTTCGACTATAAATTGGGGCAATCCGCAATCGAAACAGCTCAACAAATTAACCAGGTGTGGGGGCCCAATAGTGCTAGAGAAAGCACTGTGCGGCAATGGCTCAACAAATTTCGTTCTGGAGATTTCAGCCTTGAAGATGAACCTCATAGCGGTCGACCTAAAGCAATATCTGACGAGGATTTTAGGGGGATTTGGAGGCTGACCCATCCCAAACAGTTCGAGAGATAGCAGAAGAGCTAGGCCTTGGCAAATCCACTGTTGCAGATGGTCTGGAACGCATTGGGAAGGTGAAAAACTCGACAATTGGGTGCCCCACAATCGGAGTGACCGGCAGGAATCGGCACGTCTCGAGGTTCCTTCTGCATTGCTTTTGCGCAGCAGAAACGACCTGTTTTTGGGCCGAATTGTCACCTGTGATGAAAAATGGGTCATGTATGATAACAGGAGACGTTCCGGACAGTGGTTGGATTTCGACGACCACCGAGGTAATTTTCAAAGCCGAACCCTCACGAAAAAAAGATTCTGGTCACGGTTTGGTGGTCATCGGCTGGTGTGATCCACTATAACTTTTTATCACCAGGCCAAACCATCACAGCAGAACCCTACTGTGAAGAAATCGACGAATTGTACCGAAAATTTTGTCAGATGCAGCCAACACTTATCAAAAGAAAGGGTCCGATTCCTTTGCATGACAACGCCCGCCCACACGTTTCACAAATCACTATCCATAAATTGAACGAATTGGGGGTTGAAGTTCTACCTCACCCACCATATTCTCCAGACCTTTCACCATATCACCTTTTCAAACATTTTCAGAACTTCCTTGCTGAAAAATACTTCATCAATTAGGACCAGGCAAAAAAGACCTTCGTAGATTTCGTGGATTCTCGACCACCCAGTTTTTTCTTTGATGGGATTTCTCGACTGCTGTCACATTGGCAAAAGTGTGCTGATTCGAATGGTGCCTATTTCGATTAAATCCGATGAGTATTAAAAAAGTTACGATCGTTTAAAGTGAAACACCCAAAACGCTGAGAACTTTCCAGGACAACCTAATAGTATTTTAAAAATTTCATATGTCAGGAAAACCGTTCAAATGGTTAATTACAAATTGTTACATAATTACAAATTATTACATAACTAATTACAAATTATCCTTAGTCCAAATGGGGTCGCTTCGAAGCCAATTAACAACTAAGTAGATCATTACAATCCCTTCGTCTGCTAAGAACTGACTAAGCGCCTTTCGGAGGGGAGCGGTATTTTGCACGTTCGGCTCCCTAAGATTTCAGCAAGCTCAGCTTGACAGATTGACACGACAATGGGAACCAGCGAAGGCGCAGAATGCCCCTCCATCACCACCCCTAGCCGAACTACAACTGCGTCAGCGGCTATAACGAACTTACTTTTTTTGCATCAACGAGGTCACGGACGATTCGAAGAAACTGAAACAGTGAAAAATCGAGAAGTCATGATTGCCATAGTTACGCCCAGTCCTTTCTGTGGCTTCCGAAGGGTCCTGAACTTGACCTATAATTTTGTAGCGCTTTTGACCCGAGAAGGCGCAGCGTTTCGGCTGTGTTTCTTCTTCTATTACCATTTCGTCCACAGTATTTTTGCTCATGAGAAGTCTCATTACGGATCGGAATACCTATGTCTCTCTTCCTTTACAGAAAACAGCTACGAGATATCAAAACTGGAATAGTTTTCCAATTGCTTGGGGTTCTGCCCGCAGTTGCTCAGTAAACCAAGGGACCCACTAATGTGAGCAACGGTCCTCCTCAGGGACCATCCGTCTCGGTAAGTGTTCCGATCTGAGCTTGTAATTCCTTGGAAAGGAAAGAACCTTGAGCCACTTGAGGCACTACCACGTTCATAGGCACCTCCATCTTAGGATTACACCTAAAAATTATAGTGGCAGTCAATCTCTGTCAGTGGGCCTCTTTTTGCGAAACGGCGGAACCTTTGAGAGCTTTTTCCTGTCAGAACCTGCTCCTCAAACAATCTGTTAGTTTGCCTCAAATGAAACTTTTCCACAAAAAACGTGCTGAAAGTCTCTTGCATAAGAAATTTATTGGTAACCACGACATTCTTCCAAAACGCCCGCCTAACTTCCACTGATCAGAATACGGGGTGTCCCTAGTCTATGATACGTATTAGCCAGACGAGCCTTGTAACCATCTGTTGTCGACTAATTGGTTCCAGATTACTGTGGGTAAGTAAAGATGTTCGAATAATGATTGATTGGTTCTCGCAACTCATTGTGATGGATCCATGTGGCTTTCTAATGGAAACCCCGACGTAAAGTTCCCAGGGACCATAATTTTGTCGCGTTTTTGCCGCTAGACATAAGTTTAGTTCCTCCCGTGCTGTTGAGTGTCTCATCGAGTGTCAAACTCCCTCCTCGACTGGCAATCCTGCGCAATTGCTTCGCCCTCGCACCTAGAATTATTCATGGCACTAAAATCATTGCCCGCTGTTGTCTCCATGGATCTATGGGACACCTTGTACGGCACATCATCAGGTTAAGGAGATATCTTACTCAATGAAACCCCCACCAATGTTTTGTTCGTCGATATAACACCCCCTCCCACTCCACTTCCATAACCCTCAAAAAGAACCCGCCGAGTTTTCAACTATGAAATAATTAATCATTGCACCTACAGAAGGGACACCTTCCTCTTGTTCTTGATTTGCTCCCTTCAGCCCAAATACGATCCTCTCCCAGCGTGCAAGTAGTCTCCCCTTTGGGAATTCCATAAACGATGCGCCCTTACCTTCTCGTCCATTTGGCACCTGGCAAAATCTAGTGCATGACCGCTTGTAAAGTTCGATATTCTGGCATTAGTGAAATATTTAAACTTCTTTTTTTCTCACCCCACTCAAGCTGTTCCTCCTGTTCCCTTTGTTTTCTTCCGGTCATTTCCTACCCCTTTTCGTTCGCAGTTGCGTGCAGACGTTGTTGTTGTCACCGTTCGTCCTCGTGGGCTTCTCCCAAGTATCGATTTGTGTTTTACTACTTTCTTTGATTATCTTCGAACTTATCAGCTCGTTTTTTGAGACCACAATCTTTTTTCCATGTTTGAGTTAGAGCAAGATACAACCGTTTGTATAAGTATTAGTGGTCTTCTTGCAAATTTTATGCTGTGTTTTTATTTTTGATATGACTTTTTCACCAAGTTACTTACACCAACAGATATTAGTTAAGAATCAATCTTGTGCTGCTTGCTCGCCGCTCCGCATCCCAAACTCCATAAATGTTGGTGGCCTGCGCAGTTACCAAGCAGCCATTGGCGGGCAGAGCGTAGTGGTAAGTGCGGCACTCACCAAGAGAAGTTCAGGGGTCACTCTTGGGTAGAATCCCCCGGCGACCTACTAAACCTTACAGCTTTTCAGTAGCTCCTAATTAGTATCAGACAGCTCTGGGAGGATAATTAACCTAATTGTACAACGGCTGACCCCCTCAGCTCACTACGATTCATCCAAAAGTTAATGCTATTGTGAATTAGGGTCAGGGCGCCCGTATGTTGGAGATTCCCAGCGAGGAGGTCTATAAGGTCGCAGGAGGAGGTCGTACTTGCTCCTGAAGAAAGTTTTAGGTAACCGGCTTTCTTGAATATTTCCCGTTCCATGTTGCTTTGCATTCACCCTATTTACCCTGCCTCCACTCCCCCCTCCCCCACTCTAGATCTCCAGGGCAAGACGTGTCTGATTGGGGTGGTAGGAGCATCCCAATAAAGGAGGTGATGAACGCCGAAAGCTTAATCTTTTGGCGGTTCGCAAGGGTATTGAGGTGGACTTTAAGCAATGAAAACTGAGAAAAGTCAACCGCCGAGGAACAGTTTCCTGAAAGCAAATGCGGCACTCCTTGGTGGGGGCCCCAACGCATGGCGTATCCTGGTGGGCGTGGCTACGTATTTCATACTAACGAGGTGGCGAATACGAAAGTTTTTAGCGGGATATTTTCATTTAGGGGTGCAAGTATTATTATGTCGTATCCCAATTAGAGGACTAGAGGACTACTTTACGAAGGCCTTCCAACTCGTCTGATCTGAACTAGATGAATTACACCTTTGGTCTATCTTGAGCAGAAAATCTCAGGAATCCGATGCGTGACGGTTTATCATCTGAAAGCAGCACTGCTACGTGCTTGGGACGAAATTACAGTAGAAGAATGCGCGACCATTGTCGGACACGTCGAAAAGCGACTGAGCAAATGCATTGAGGCCAAAGGAGGCAATTTTGAACCTATGTTGGACTTTTCTGTACACCTTTATTGCTACTGTTTAATGAAGATTTCCAAAAGTTTAGGTTTGCTGATTAAGTTGATTGAGTGGTATTTTTATAATACCAGAGTATTTCGAAAAATTGCCAGAACTCTTTGGTCACCCTGTACATTCATTACTGAGAAACTCCCGAAAAAAAACCTTAAATTTCCAAAAACATGCGCTGTATGAAGCGTGAACGTTTCCTCATTTCAAATTCCTCATTCATGTCTTTCCCATTTGTTTGTTGTTTTTTACTGGATTCTACGCATTTCTTGTGCGTGCTCTTTCTAGAGCCTGTTTTTGAGGACTCTCGGTTGAGATGGCCTGAAATTGGCTGCACAACGACCAGCCAAACGATAGGCAAAGTCACCTTCTCTGCCATGACCTAACGGCTATGTAGTCTGCTCCAAGGAGGCTCGTTTGATGTTCAGCAGGCCTACACATTGGCGCACTTTTGCAGTAGGGCTGCAGTACTGAAACCTCCCTATCAACTCGGGGAATTCTGGGAATGTGGGATTTTCATTCTACGTTTCAAATCGCACCATTCTACCAGGGAGGTCGTTCAGGACGTGGCGCGCTTTTTGAAAACGGTTTTTTGCATTGTGTAGGGGCACGTTCATGGACTACCAAACTGACGTTCATTTTTCCTAAATGGCTCTTTGAATACCAAAAAAGGAGTGAAGAAGAAATGTATGGAAACGGGTTGGTTTTGAGCTTCTATGGGCTCCAAATCACTTCCAACTTTGACCAGTGGCTGAGTAGTGGGTCCTTATAAAGGCACTATAGGTATCGAGGAGGAAAGTAGTCGCAAATGGGGTCTTATTTGCGGCACGTTGATTGGACAGCGAACGCCTGGGCGGCTTGTCGGGATGGTTTCTTCAATGATCGGAGCGGTGTTCAGCTACAACGATCGGATGGCCTAGTGGATAGCGTGGAGGGTTCTCAATCGGATGGTAAGGGTGGTGTTGATGGTTCGACTCCCCTCGGCGTGCCAGTTTTTGCATTTTTTTAGTTTCGCTACCCTCGCCTCCATAAATGTCTCTGCATGAGGATAACATGGATATTTGCCATTTATGGGCAAATTCTTACCTGTAGGATCTCGCGAGTCGGTATTATAACACTATTACAATTTTCTCCTACAATTAGGCAAGGCTGCTGCCGAAAACTGATTTTTACGTGTAAGTAAGTGATGAGATTATCAATTTGGTACTTAATTTTAGCTGTGGTGCCATTTGACTCCGATTTGCATCCACATCACTCTCCTACGGAATTCACTATGGAAATCCATACAAGGGACGTTTCGCGCTATCCTGCCGTCAGATTGCGTCAGCGCCAGAAATGAGTGTCAGAATCGTGTTCAGGACCATCAATAACCCCTATAGACGAAAAATCGCTCAAAAAAATTTTTTCGACCTCTTTGGGTGTGTAACCGGTGATTGTGTACACCGCTCTCACTGAATCCTACTTTGCCGCTTTTTCAAACCTTTCCATTTACTGATCTAGTTGAACATAAAAACTGACAACAAGATGCACCACTGGGAAAAAGAAAAATCCAGACATCCCTCCAGGTGCATTTGGAATTTTGGAAACTTAAACGACTCTGTTCTGCGGCTGGAGGAGAATGACACCTTCGTCGGTGAGCACCCGCTAGGGGTCGACAAAGGTCCACGATGGTTGTTCACGTATTCCACATGCATCCAGACTTATAACTGCATGGAAGGACCTTTGGTGCAGCGAATTCGCGATGCGGCTGTTTGGCGGCGCGCTATAGTTCATCTCTTACGTCATCGCCCTTGCAAGTGTGTGGGACTTCGGTCATAATCGTCGACCAAATGGGCCGCCTTAACCAAAGACGGTCGGAAAAAATTTTTGAGCGATTCTTCGTCTATAGGGGTTATTGATGGTCCTGAACACGATTCTGACACTTATTTCTGGCGCTGACGCAATCTGACGGCAGGATAGCGCGAAACGTCCCTTGTATGGATTTCCATAGTGAATTCCGTAGGAGAGTGATGTGGATGCAAATCGGAGTCAAATGGCACCACAGCTAAAATTAAGTACCAAATTGATAATCTCATCACTTACTTACACGTAAAAATCAGTTTTCGGCAGCAGCCTTGCCTAATTGTAGGAGAAAATTGTAATAGTGTTATAATACCGACTCGCGAGATCCTACAGGTAAGAATTTGCCCATAAATGGCAAATATCCATGTTATCCTCATGCAGAGACATTTATGGAGGCGAGGGTAGCGAAACTAAAAAAATGCAAAAATTGGCACGCCGAGGGGAGTCGAACCATCAACACCCACCCTTACCATCCGATTGAGAACCCTCCACGCTATCCACTAGGCCATCCGATCGTTGTAGCTGAACACCGCTCCGATCATTGAAGAAACCATCCCGACAAGCCCCAGAGGCGTTCGCTGTCAATCACGTGCCGCAAATAAGACCCCATTTGCGACTACTTTCCTCCTCGATACCTATAGTGCCTTTATAAGGACCCACTACTCAGCTGTCAAAGTTGGAAGTGATTTGGAGCCCATAGAAGCTCAAAACCAACCCGTTTCCATACATTTCTTCTTCACTCCTTTTTTGGTATTCAAAGAGCCATTTAGGAAAAATGAACGTCAGTTTGGTAGTCCATGAACGTGCCCCTACACAATGCAAAAAACCGTTTTCAAAAAGCGCGCCATGTCCTGAACGACCTCCCTGGTTGAGGGAAATCTTTGCCATTACCGCCATGTTCCTCTTGGCTTCCCACCCTCCGTAAAATCAGTTTGCGATGAGAAACAGGGTTATGTGCTCACCACTTCCAGCGGTAGCTTACCCCCCCCCCCCCTCCGGCGGAAGTCCCAGTAGTCACAATGTAGCTTGTCCCAGGAAGGGACTTTCCGGGTAGTTGGTGTAGTATGATAGATGTCGTGCACTAAACAGTCCTGTCACCCTATATGTTGCACGGCAGGGTTTAACCCTTCTGCAAACAACTTGATCGCCTTGTCAGCAGCTCAAAAGAAGAACTAGACTGCCTCTTTCTGGTGGCGCAGTGCTCTGCATCTTGTAAAACATCACGGATCGCGGAAAAAAAATTGAAAGAGCCTCATAAGGATGGTCACTTCGTTCTGAGTTGATTACGTGCTGACTACCAGAATCTCAAAACGAACATTCAATTTTTCCCCAGCTTGTCTCTGAATTTCTGCAGTAGTTCTTCGAACATTTTGCTGAACACTAACAATATGCAGTAGATAATGGTGGTGTGCTCCGGAAACTATGGGACAATCTAATATTTAGCCTAGCTGTGAAAAGAAAATGATAGGGGCTTTCTATGTATACACGCACGCACGCACGCACGCTTGCGCAGATACATATAACAGAAGCGATAAAATCGATCGCAACCACGTAGCACCCACCGTCAGTGAGCATTCATGGTTCAGAGGATTTCCGGCCATCACAAGACAGCTAACGCCCTTGTCACGCACATGGCGAAAATGACAGCCTATATGTATAGGTGAAACAATGTCTCTCTTATACGAAAACTGAGGGGAGGGAAGGTGATCAAGTAATCTCGAAGTATTTTTTTGAAGCACTACAATAAAAAGTATTCGCTAAAAAGGCTTAGAACCATATTTAGTTAAGCCGTTTTCGCTTCGCATGCTGTACAGTCTACATTATAAAAATTTCGTTCAATGTTTTTTAAGCATGTGCACAATGTCGATGAAATGGCTGTGTACGTTCTACGTTTTCAACGAAGGTGGTGCACGCTTTTGGCGGTGATCATCTATCATGGTATGATCGATGTTTTCCCTCTGACATACCAAGGGACCCTATGATTGCACATATGATGTATAGAATAAGCCTGTCTGAACCAAGAATGAAGGCAGTTATTCCAGTTATATCAGTCGAGAACTTTCATTTAGTTCTGTGTAGTAGTGCACAAGTCTAGGTGTTAGCTGGTCATAAAAAGCCCATGGAAGGGCAACCTTTATGGTTCCGTCACCTATTATCTGAGGCCTAGATCTGAGTCTAGATGCGTTTACTTATAAAACGTTACTTCTTCGGAAATCGGAATTCGAAAGTCTGAAATGGGCATTTGCCATGGCTGACATCGAGGGGAGCGGTTGCAGCAAACGTCATTGGTGGAAGGCTGCAAGAGGGTGTTTGGCCACATCCCACTCAGCCCTTCTACCAATAACGTTGACAGCAACCGTCCGCCCTGCCATCGTGCCTACTGCCTTTAATCAAGGATAAAAAACAGTTTTTGTACCATATCTCATCGATTTTAGTGCTTTCACATTCGACACGTTTGGCTAAGGGTGCAGAAGAGTCAAAAACCCCCAGTTCTGGGAGTAGTCACACCCCTTTCTGTTCACATATCTTTGTTGAACCTTCGCTATGCCTTAATAGTGGAATAATTGGCTCCCAATGCTGACGAAGTGGCGCATGGATAGATGATAGCTCCGGTCGTGCCAGCTGCGCCTTGTCGTGTGCACCGGTCATTTTTTTCGCCACGCTAAAATGACCATCGAAGGGCTCCAGTGTTCTATTGTCACCTCAAGCGCACGAGTTTATTCATAGCGCTCTGGATGGGATAAACCATCGGAACGGGTGGAATGTCGGCGCTCTAAAACCCCTCCCCCTCCCCAAAGAATTTCCTCTACTAGCACGACCACCCACATTTCTCCTTCTTCCCTCTCCCAAACCATCCACCCACCATAGTTCTCCATTGGTGCGACCTCCCGTAACCGATAGGGATATTAATTGCACTTTGCCTTATCGTCAACAGAAAAGGGGTGAGGGTCTATGGCATGCGTGAAAAGGGAAAAATCAACATTCAGAAAGAAAAAACCCTGTCAAGCCAAATTATTAGGTTGTCCGGAAAGTTCTCAGCGTTTTGTGCACCTATTTTTTGTACATTCACTGCTGATTAAAAACTCATTCTGCCTTGCTTCTCAGTAGCACATCCTGTAGAGAAATTCTTGCGCTATCTGATGGTATATTTGCCGTTTCACCATTGCTTAACAGACTTAACAGACCCCCTTTTTCGAAGATTTTCAAGCATGTGAAAAGAGCACTTCGGACGATTTTTTTCTTCGACTATAAATTGGGGCAATCCGCAATCGAAACAGCTCAACAAATTAACCAGGTGTGGGGGCCCAATAGTGCTAGAGAAAGCACTGTGCGGCAATGGCTCAACAAATTTCGTTCTGGAGATTTCAGCCTTGAAGATGAACCTCATAGCGGTCGACCTAAAGCAATATCTGACGAGGATTTTAGGGGATTTTTGGAGGCTGACCCATCCCAAACAGTTCGAGAGATAGCAGAAGAGCTAGGCCTTGGCAAATCCACTGTTGCAGATGGTGATGGAACGCTTGGAAAGACGTTGACTTCGACAATTGGGTGCCCCACAATCGGAGTGATCGGCAGGAATCGGCACGTCTCGAGGTTCCTTCTGCATTGCTTTTGCGCAGCAGAAACGACCTGTTTTTGGGCCGAATTGTCACCTGTGATGAAAAATGGGTCATGTATGATAACAGGAGACGTTCCGGACAGTGGTTGGATTTCGACGAACCACCGAGGTAATTTTCAAAGCCGAACCCTCACGAAAAAAAGATTCTGGTCACGGCTTGGTGGTCATCGGCTGGTGTGATCCACTATAACTTTTTATCACCAGGCCAAACCATCACAGCAGAACCCTACTGTGAAGAAATCGACGAATTGTACCGAAAATTTTGTCAGATAGCCAACACTTATCAAAAAAGGGGCCCGATTCTTTTGCATGACAACGCCCGCCCACATGTTTCACAAATCACTATCCATAAATTGAACGAAATGGAGGATGAAGTTTTAGCTCCCCGCCATATTCTCCAGACCTTTCACCAACGACTATCACCTTTTCAAACATTTTCAGAACTTCCTTGCTGGAAAATACTTCATCAATCAGGACCAGGCAAAAAAGCCTTCGTGGATTTCGTAGATCTCGACCACCCACTTTCACTTGATGGGATTTCTCGACTGCTGTCACATTGGCAAAAGTGTGCTGATTCGAATGGTGCCTATTTCGATTGAATCCGATGAGTATTAAAAAGTTACGATCGTTTAAAGTGAAACACCCAAAACGCTGAGAACTTTCCGGACAACCTAATACTATCGGGGTTCTCCCCGATAGTATTAGGTTGTCCGGACCAGATACCACCTCCCTGATGGTGTTCGCAAAACATTACGTGCGCTAATTCTATGGTGCCTCGATTTTGATCAGCAGTCTGTAAAGATTGAGGCGTGCATTTTGCCTCCCTAAGGCATCAGACTTTTTACTTAAAAAATTCTTGCTAAGCAGCTCTGGTAAG
>MU915396.1:0-14487 GCA_036418165.1 Cooperia oncophora
CCAGTTCCCTGCTCTGATACGACTCCTTCCCCATCCCCCCTATTTTCCAAGTTGAAAAGATTCCCAGCATCCTACCTGAACTTCCTAAGAATTTTTAAATTTTTCTCTGAGATTTTGTCGTCAGAAAGAGGGGAGGGATATTTAGCACTTCTGAAACGGGAAAAACCGTGAAAACTCAGCCAACGTCGCAGAAATACGCCCCCTCCCCCGTAGATTTCTCTTAACGATGTAAATAACGATCGTGAAACAAGAAAATCAACCACCAAACAAAATTTTTCTCAGACGAAAAAGACTCCTCTCCCAGCTACCAAGTACGACCCCCTCGCTGGAGTTTCACGACGTTCAATGTGCCTTGTTTTCAGATAGTTTCTCATTCAACGAGCCCGTGAACATGCTCGGCGCTGGTGGCGGAGGTGGTGGCAATGCTCCGCAACCACAACAATATATGCCTGGCATATTGGGTGGCCATATTCCTGGACTACCAGGTCCATTTATGGGTGGTCCACCGTTTCCTCATCATGCACAGCAACAACCTCCTTTACAGGTTTGTTCAGGTTTATGCGTTGTTTTTGGGCAGAGTTTGGTCGTGAGGGGAGGGGCTTTTACACTTTCGCTGCTTCTCTAGTTCCGTTTAAGAGTCTCACCGTTATGAAACCTGTGAACTCTTGTGAAGTTGAATGGCTGGTATCACTACGTGACTTCACAGGGTTCCTCATGTTTCCACTTGGCTCGTGGGGAAGTAAACGAAGCGCAAAATGCTCCTCCTCGTCGAATTAAGCCTAGTTTTTTGTATTTGTTTGTGTTTGGTATGTACATATTTTTCTGGGATGTGTGGCAAGATAATCCTAATATGGCGAGCGTGGCGAACGTTATCGCGTCTTGCAGACGAGTTTTCATGCTTGATCCTTCGAATATGATTGCAAAGAGAAGGGGAAACTCGATTTTGCTTTACTGAATTCTTGTCTTCGCTTGAATTCCTGAAAGTTTCGCTCTCCGTTTTCAGTAACTGGTAA
Source organism: Cooperia oncophora (assembly GCA_036418165.1). NCBI lineage: Eukaryota > Metazoa > Nematoda > Chromadorea > Rhabditida > Trichostrongylidae > Cooperia > Cooperia oncophora. Next base: position 1,014 of record MU915396.1, read on the forward strand.
ACATGAATTTGCGCATCTCCACACGAAACGTCTTTCGCGACAACGCGGCGATTGTCTTGTCCGTCTCCTCTTTCATGCGGATTCTGAGAAATTTGAGCAGCTCCTAAGAACTGTCCCATAAAATCCTTTATGAATCCAGTTATTTTCGTTGACAATATTGTCCCCCACCTCGCACATTTTTAGGTCTAGCTAGGGACATTTCAGGAGCCCCATCGCGAAAAAAAAGAAAACAGCACTCCTCGTGAGCTTGGCTTAAATTTAGCTTGAACTATCACGAGTGTATCATGGCAAGCTGCTTCTTACGTAATTTTTTGAAAATCTAAAAAATTTCATCCGCTTTAGAAATCCCTATCTAGAGAGTGAACTCAGCAGTCGATGAGTGCTTTCATCCCTTTCCGCTTCAAGTTTTGAGAACCACTCTCCGATCGTTTCGTGTTCAGCAGTTTTAACTATAGAATGGCGTTCATTCATTCGTTCAGTAATTAATAAAAAAAAACTTTATCGATCATTCATTTTTAAGTTGGGGCCGTCGAAGTGCGACATAGGCTGCGAGGACACAATTGATTTGACGTCCAGCTGTGGTATCGTGTCGACTAGCTAGGAAAACTAGCTGGTTCGCTGATGTCCTGAAGTGCACTGCCTGAGTTTCCTACAAAGGCGCGTTCGGCTTCGGTGGGGGCATTTTTCGTGTTCCCATCAGTCGCTGCTGTTACACTTTGTGGAAACTCGTGAACTCTTCTAAAACTGTGCTATAGCGTGAGCTTCCTTCGCATTGACAAGAGTCTACAGGTTTTATCGAGCTGTGACGTGTAATTTGACAGCAACCAGCAAAATGAACTAGCGCAAGTGTAAAATACCCCCCCCCCCCTCGCAAGCCGAACAGAGTTCCCGAAAATTTTAATGACTGTGTTTGTCAGAAATGCAGAAAAACTATCCGAACTACGTAGTGATGGGAGTATCTTCGATTCTTCCTCTCTTTCTTAGCATTGACCCCTCCGCTCCCTCAGATCCAGTGCAGTACGTCCAGGCGGAAGGGGAAATATCCCCGAAGTACTTTCCTCTCCAATTTCCTGTCCGCATTTCTGTCTAGGATTTCTCCTCCTATGTCCCCGCACGCTATTAACAAAGTGATTAAGAAAGCCGCATGGTTGAGGAGGGGGGGGGTTATGGATGAGCAGATACCCACCTTTAATCAACACTTAAAATTAAGGTTTTGCTGCGCTAAAAGATTTATAACGCTCGTGAAATGGTAAAAACTAACAATCACAGAGTTTTCCCTAATGACAAAATAAGGAGCTGCTCCTTCCAACTGCCAAGTACGACCACACAGTTCACACGACATAACTGGGACTTGTTCAGGACAGGGTCGTTGAACAAAAACTTGCAAAATACGACCCCTCCTCAAAATTCCCCCCCCCCTCAATGCAACCACTTTCCCATCCATCATCAACCTACCATCATCGGCAAGTAAAAAACTGCTTTTGAGCGAGGAAGATGAAGGCGGAGGGGTATCTAGCCCAGTAAGATAGGAAAGTCCGAGGAAAAACGATTTCCAGGTCCCTCCTCCCTCTGAAAAACTGCCCCGAGCGAAGGGAGGGGGGATATTTAGAAGTCCGCAACCAAAACATTTTTCTCAGAAACGGATACCACTCCCCACCCCACCTCCAGCGACCGAATACGACCTCTCTGGCAGGAGATCTTTGGCCTACGACGTGCATTGTCCATAACGTCACCTTTCACACAACTACGGTAAACCCATAGATTTCACAGTAAAATGGGGTTTAGAAAGCATTAGCTTACTTCTTCATATCTCCACCTTTGCGGTTTCGTCATCGTATAGTGCTCTCGAAGTTTATTTTGTTTACTTTATTAACTTCTCTTATTTCACTTTTTTATTTTATTTTATTTTTAGGAATATCCCATTTTTTTTGCTCCATTTAGTACGTTTCAGGACATGTTTTCTGCCGCTCAAACAACAGCGTCCATGCTATCTGCCTCAGGTGTACTGTCATATTCTGATGCACCATCACGTCAAGGTGGAAGCTTGGCCCCTGGTGCACCTATAGGTGTACCTCCGGGGCAAACAGATACATCTCAAGGCGCTGGAGGACAACAACAGGCTGCGTTACCAGGTGGAAGTGGACTGCCAGCGTATGTATTTTTGTTGCTCTTTTGTTTTGCAAAAAGATCGGCGCAGCTCGGCAACAGGGGAGAGCATTTTGCACTTTTGCTGCTTCTCATTTCGAGTTCATGCTTTACCAGAGTTGACAAGTTGCAGAATGCCACCCCCTCCCGTCTCCGAACTAAGTCCGTATTTGTGTCACAAATTTGTTATAGGCTTTCCGGTGGCGTACAGTTCCAATGCCCACGTCGACCAAACCACGGACTTGAAGGACGTTCCATTTTACTGCGAGCAAATCATTTTGCAGTACGTATGCCAGGTGGTACCATTCAGCACTATCATGTAGACGTGTCACCAGACAAATGTCCACGGAGAGTGAATCGGTCAGTAACTCTCATAACTCATGTCCCTCTTACTAATGTAACGAATCAAATCCTTTTTTAGAGAAATCATTTGCTGTATGATCCGCTCCTTTGGCAAGTACTTCAGTTCGAGTAGACCGGTCTATGATGGGAAGAGAAATATGTATACACGGGAACCATTGCCGATTGGCAGAGAAAAGATGGAATTCGAGGTGCGTTTTTGGGGATTTGAATCACACAAGATTCTCGGCGCTGGGAAGAGGGCATTCAATCGACTCCTTGTGCAAAATGGGATTGCCGTAAAACGGATGGGGATTCCTCCCTTAAAACTAGGGAAATAAGGAGCGGGCCACTTCCCGCTTCTGGAGGGGGATTTTGGAAAACACGACCCCCCTCCCAATTTTCTTCTTCATTACGATCCCCTTCCCATCCAATTTACCATCTGTAATTTTTCCCTACTAGTTTTTCTTACTTATGTGAAAAATTTCACAGTTTTCCCTCCCGAAAAAATGGTGCCGAAATCAATAACCGGGAAAAATTCTCTCGCGCACGGGAAAACTCCTATCAAGTCCAGAAGCAGTCCCCCCTGTAAGAGCGAAGTGCAGACGCCCCCTCCATCCTTTCTCCACTTGGAGTCTCGTAATGGTGTAAATAGCCGTACAAAACAAGAAGAATCTATTTGAAAAAAAATCCCGTACCAATAACAACCCCTTGGCTCCACCGACCTAATACGACCCCCTCTCATAGGGAGGGGACGAGCAGCAAAGATATTGTACTATCATCACATGTTCTACTAGTTCCGGTAATGACCTCCTAGGTCGATACCAATTTCCGAAAAAAAATATTTTGACGACTTGAAAGGAAGTTGGAAGAGTTAGCGTCATGAAGACATTTTGTGGTCCTACCAGAAGTGTAGGCCTTGGAACTGTTACTGAAAAAACCTCAGGGATAGTACTGGAATGGGTGAAGTGGAGGGAGGGGAGGGTGGGAATAGAAGTTGCACGCCAGTTCACCCACTATCATGCTGTCCCTGCCCCCAGTTTTGCACAGGGAGACAAGGAGCCCCCCCCCCTCCTTGTAGCGGACTTTATCAGTATTATCATTTCTGCACTGTCTCCGCCTAAAAGGAACAGTACTCTTGAGCCCCTCAAGCTTTGGATTCAGGTTACTCTCCCTGGTGATTCGGCGGTGGAGCGTCAGTTTACTGTGACAGTGAAGTGGGCAGGCCAAGTTTCGTTGTCAACATTAGAAGATGCAATGGAGGGGCGCGTACGTCAAGTGCCGTTCGAAGCTGTTCAGGCCATGGATGTCATTCTGAGACATCTCCCTAGTCTTAAGTGAGTTACCTCTTTACTTTTGCCATCTTTTTTCTTAGCTTTTTCTGTTTTTTTAATGTTTGTTTATCCGTCATAATTGTTCCGTTTAGGTACACACCTGTGGGTAGATCATTCTTCTCACCACCAGCACATCCTCATCAACCACCTCAGCAACATGGGCAATATCACATGGAAAGTAAATTGGGTGGTGGTCGTGAAGTGTGGTTCGGATTCCATCAATCTGTTCGACCATCGCAATGGAAGATGATGCTTAACATCGATGGTGAGTATCCAAAAACAGCTGTACTTAATTTGAAATGTTCTTTCTGAAGTCTTACATCCATTACTTTAGTGTCCGCCACGGCTTTCTATCGATCCATGCCCGTCATAGAGTTTGTCGCAGAAGTTTTGGAGCTTCCCGTACAGGTGATATCTCATTTTGTCTGCACATCTCTATTTAGAGAACATTCCAGTATTGATCACCATGTCGTGAGCAGTTTTTACCAGGAAAGTTTAGGCTCTCACTGAAAGGCGTGCCCTGTCCGATGCACAGCGCGTGAAATTCACTAAAGAGATACGCGGTCTGAAAATAGAAATTACTCATTGTGGGCAAATGCGCCGAAAGTATCGAGTATGCAATGTGACAAGAAGGCCTGCACAAACTCAAACGTAGTTCGAAATTCCCTTTTTTACTGTTTTTTATACATTAAGTTCCTCCATGAGGCGGAGTGGTCTAGTGGCACGTGGAACGCTTACCGAGCGCGCGGTCTGGGGATCAAATCTCGTCTCGGCTTTTGCCCAGGCCAATCAAACTTCTACCCTCCCGGGGACGGTAACCTGGTACTAGATTAGTCTGGTAGGATAAGAACACTGACTTGTAATCGGTTTGTTCGCGGGTACCGTTTCCTTTTGCAAAGTTGTTATAGAATTTTTGAACTCGGTTAAAAACCATCATCGGACTCCCGGCTTCAAGCAGGACGAAATTATTAAAATATTCCGGACCGCCTCACTGCGTGTATCACCGCAACTTTCTTGGCGCTGTTCTGCTTGGAGGGGGCATTTCGCCTTTCCCTAGCTCCCTTTGTTGGTTCATGTCAGTCGACAGGTCTCGTTTTGGTGAGATCTGTGAACTGCTGTGAAGATGCAAAATTGTTCGCAGGGTACAGCGTTGTGTGAAACATAGGGAAATCGTACTTTTTCCCTGGGAGGGGGTCGTGTTTGGTCTTTGTTGTTAGAGGGGGGTCGTACATGGCATGGATTTGTCGCGTAGGTGTTCCGGTTGCTGACTTTTTGCGTGATTTTTCCTGTTTCATGTGCACTATATACCCACCCCACCCCCTCCCCCCTCGTAAAATTTTAGGGGAAAACTAGGAAAATTTTCACCTGTTTCACACTGGCTGTAACGCTCTCCCCGCTCGACGGAAAATCTTTGGGTGAAAAACTGGAAAATGTGGGAAATTGGTAGGTAGGTGTTGGGGAAGGGGGGGGGGGTCGTACTTACACCACCACCTCACACATCAGGATGCTGTACCCTGACTGTTCGAGTGTGCGACATAGATCACAAAAATTCATTAAATCGCAATTTTTCACTGGGTGGCCTATACTGACTTCGCTTGGTGCCATTTGGTGCCCCCACCAAGCCGATCTGCGCCTTCTTTTCACTAACTGAGAAATTAGCGATAGTTTCATTGGTGTAGAAAAACATGTTGTTCGTAAGATCTATATGAAGCGATTCTTCTCGATATGTTCGCATGAGCCATTGTGGTTAGAAAGAGGGAGTAAAGGGGGGGGGTGGGTGGGATAGGCGGTTGTAGGGTGAAGAGTTGCAGCCATTGCCATTAGAGTAGGGAGGCGACAAGGCAGTTTGACGCCACGCTTCAGCATAGCAATAAATGACTGCTCCATAAACGAAGTACACTTCAAGTTAAGAATCAGCGATCATACAGCTTGGTCATTCAATTTACAGCTTTCCTCTACAACTGGAGACTGGGCAGACGATAGAATGCACAGTGGCGAAGTATTTTTACGATAAATATCGCATTCAACTGAAATATCCACATCTCCCATGTCTTCAGGTTAGAATAATGGAGATGTAATTCAAATTGTTGCTCATTTATAACGTTTGGCTTGTAGGTTGGACAAGAGCAAAAGCATACTTATTTGCCACCAGAAGTATGCCATGTAGTGCCAGGACAGCGATGCATTAAAAAATTAACTGATACGCAGACATCAACGATGATTAAGGTGAGGAATTCACTGAAAATTTGTTTCTCTTTTGAAATCATTACCTGTTGTTGAAGGCAACGGCTCGTTCTGCTCCCGAAAGAGAACGTGAAATTGCAAGCCTCGTCAGAAAAGCGGAATTTTCCGCGGATCCTTTTGCTCATGAGTTTGGTATCGCCATCAACTCTGCCATGACCGAAGTGAAAGGACGCGTTCTGTCGGCACCAAAGTTGCAGTACGGAGGAAGAAATAAAGCGACAGCTTTGCCGAATCAGGGAGTATGGGATATGCGTGGCAAGCAATTCCACACTGGAATTGATGTGAAGGTAATTGTGCAAGTTAGACCTGGAATATGGGCGCCCAAATGAATAGCATTCCTGTTATAGGTCTGGGCTATTGCTTGTTTTGCACAACAGCAACACGTCAATAGCAGAAGGATCTAACGCCAATTTCACGAGGTCAAATTGCAGACGTATTTTCAAATGACGCCTGGTAACGCTATAGTTTTGATTCAGCCATGCTTCCTGCCAGGAGTCTAGATTTTTCGAATAAATGTACATTTCCACTTTGACGCTTATTTGAATGAATTAAGAAGGTGAGGAATCGTTAATGGAGGTTGAGATCCTTAAAGAACATCGGCGCTTAACTGCACACTGACTTCGAGGGCTTTTCTTGGCATATTGAGCTGCTGACAGTAGCATGCCACTTTCTCACTATCCCAGCCAATTACCCAAAAATTCAAAAGCTCGCGGATTGAATTTGTGGGTAATGATATCTCGGAGGTGCAGTGTCCGTTCCTTGTCGAACCGACGAAGCTTCTCTCTCTTTCTTTTTTACTCCGCCCTTGGTCCTTCCTTTCCTTCCTCCCTTCTCTGATCCTCCTCCTTGCCAGTTGTTCTTGAGCTAATGGACTGAGATGCCTCGAGAAAATACCCCTGGACCCTCGCAGCGAGAGCGCGTCTGGTTGACAAAAGCCCCGTTTCCCGGACTCCGCTTAGGCTGCGTTTATACTTTGCGGCAGCGTAGCGTAGCGTAGCGCAGCGTAGCGTAGCGCTTCCAGCGTACGCCAGCGCAGTGCGAAGAGAGGATGCATATCGATCTAGCTTGCAACCAACGAGCATCACCAGCGGCTACGCTAGCGTACGCCAGCTGTTTCTCCATGCGTTTCACGCAGCGTTTTGCTTAGCGTAGGCCAGGCGGCTACGGGAGTAGCAGGACGTATGGCGGAGGTGGGAAGGTAAGCAGAAAGCACATCGAATTGCGCGCTCGTCCCTCGCCGCTTATACTCAGTACAATTGGCACATCGCTTCTGCGTCTCTCTCGGACGGGCCAGACATCGTCTCTACAATGCACAGTCGCTTCGGCTCTCCGACGGCCAATAATCTCTACAGAGTGCACCATTCGCTGTCTGCGTCTACCGACGGCCAGCATAATCTTACAATGCAACATCACTCTTCTGCGTCTCCGACGGCCACATGATCTCTAGCAATACACGGTTGATGCGCGCGTCCTCTCAATGGGCCGACATTGTCTCTACTGCCCGTGCCGCTGCTAAGCGCTAGCAAAAACGCGGTGACCTGCTGGAGAAACCTCTCGAGACACGCTGGTGAAGCTAAGATCGATACGCTAAGCTTTCCCGTGCCTTCCCACGCCCAGCTTGCGCTTAGCGTCCGCTGGTGACGCTGTGAAGCCTAGATCGATATGCATCTCTCTTCGGCACTGACAGCCCGGAAGGCTACGGCTACGCTGCCGCAACAGTAATATATACCACCTTACACTTACTTATGCATAGATCAGAAGCTTTAGTCTGCTTGCCTTTGGATGCCGCTCTTACTTGGATGTTCACAACGGGACCAGCGCGTTTAGCTTTGGTTAGTTGTGCGATGGACCGTGTGGCCGCGTTGGCGGAGTCGGGAGACAGCCCCCACAGTATCACGAACCAATCCAGCGCGTCCGCAGTGGATTTTGAACGTGGAGAAAAGTTGGCGTGCTACTGCACGCTGCGGCTCAATCTGTATCACCCATTTTTCTGTTCCGTTCACTGACTGGCAAGGATAGGACAGCTGGAGGTGTGGAGTTTATAGTTTGGTCTTCTAGGATTAATGAGCATTTGAAAATCTCTCAAGCAGTTTATGGGAAATATCCGGAACACTTAGCTACAACTGTACTTGATGCCTGATAGCCTCCTAAATCTGAACCCGATCTTGAAGTGGGTCAGAGGATACAATTGTATATACAAACTAGCCTAACACAATGTTTTCGCCCTAGACCAAAATTCATGAGCAAGGGCGCTCAGTTGTAATCGATAGCTATCGAATCGTCAGTGTATATTCGAAGGGATGCCACTCTGAGTCCCTTAAGAACAGCCGGTGTTGATTGGCCAAGTCGCTGTTGGCTCCTAAACGTCGCGCGCGCTCGTCTAGGCACCCCAATTCTCGCTGTTTACTTTTACAATGTTGAAAATCGCGGTCGATTTTTTATTCACGACTTCCTCACTCCACTATTTTACAGTCGCAGAGCGCGCCTGAAGTCTGGTTTTCAGGGGGAGGGCAAGAGGTTCCATAGTTCGGAAGTTTTCACTACCTCTTTTTCAGGTACGCTATGGGAGTCGATCAGGTAGAGCCGATGTTCAAATACCTCAAGCAAACCTTTTCCGGCATTCAATTGGTCGTTGTCATTTTACCAGGAAAAACACCGGTTTATGGTAAGGCTTGGAGTTTTCTGCTTTGAAGTACTCCTGATTTCTTCAGTTTTTTTTTCGAACGAGCTTCGATTGCTGAATTTTTAGCCGAAGTGAAGCGTGTGGGTGATACCGTGCTTGGAATTGCTACACAGTGTGTACAAGCTAAAAATGTGATCAAAACGACACCGCAGACCCTGTCGAATCTGTGCTTGAAGATGAACGTCAAATTGGGTGGAGTTAACAGTATTCTCTTACCTGCTGTTCGCCCAAGAATTTTCAACGAGCCGGGTAGGTTCAATGTTCCTCATGATTTATTTTTCGAATAGGTATATTCCATATCCCGAAGTTGGGGAGGCATTTCTGCGTTCTATCGCCGTTTTAGCGCAGTTATTTTCGCGGCCCCTCCCATCTTCTCGATATGGAGTAAAGATGCTCCGCACCCTTTTTCGTGGCGTTCCTTTTCACAGTGTGTTATATTTCAGTGATATTCTTCGGTTGTGATATCACACATCCTCCTGCTGGAGACTCGCGTAAACCGTCTATCGCGGCCGTTGTAGCAAGTATGGATGCGCATCCGAGCAGGTAAGTTTTCAAAATGCTCTTGAATTCCGTTTAACTTTTCACTCCTGTGCTTGTTTTCACTTGTAGCGCTAAATCAGTGTAAGTTTTTGTATTTAGAATAAAAGAAAATAGGGCGCAATTGGTCTTGGGGGGGAAGGCAGCGTTTTGCTGGTTATCATAAATCCCAGCGATGCCTCTTGTGGAAACTTGTAAATTCCTGTTAGCTATGCAACAGCTGAGCGTCGTTTACACCTGACAAGAGTTTACAGTTCTTTACGAGGTGAGACGGGTAGTTTTAACAGGAACTAGCAGCAAGAATTAGTGAAACTGCTGAAGTCTGCCCTTCCCCCCCCCCTCTCCCCCAGCCAAACACCGTCGAAGATGGATTATTTCAGATATGCGGCCACGGTTCGAGTACAGCAACATCGTCAAGAAATCATTTCCGATTTGACATATATGGTTCGAGAGCTGCTTGTGCAATTTTATCGTAATACACGCTTTAAACCTACGCGCATTGTTGTCTACAGAGATGGGGTGTCTGAAGGGCAGTTCTTCAATGTACGTTTCGATTTTTTTGAGTGGGCACTGTTCCAGCATTTCACGCGTCAAAATTCATATTTTAGGTTCTGCAATACGAGTTACGAGCAATGCGCGAGGCTTGTATGATGCTGGAAAGCGGTTATCAACCAGGAATCACCTTCATCGCTGTCCAAAAGCGACATCATACGCGTCTATTTGCTGTTGATAAAAAGGTAAGTTCACAGTTGCGAGCGGATCGAAAATCAATCCGGCGGCTTGATTGGTCGGTTTTCAGGACCAAGTTGGTAAAGCTTTCAATATTCCACCGGGTACAACTGTTGACGTCGGCATTACTCATCCAACAGAGTTTGATTTTTACCTCTGCTCACATGCGGGTATCCAAGGAACATCTCGTCCATCGCACTATCATGTGCTATGGGATGATAACGAACTTACTGCTGATGAACTTCAGCAGCTCACGTATCAGGTTTGTTTCGTCGTCTTGGGGGGGGATCACAGATTCGATCCCAGTGAATGAAAGAGTAAATTCAGATGTGTCACACATATGTACGATGTACTCGTTCGGTCTCAATACCAGCACCCGCTTATTATGCACATCTAGTAGCTTTTCGTGCTCGGTATCATCTTGTCGACAGGGAACACGACTCAGGAGAAGGCAGTCAGCCGTCGGGCACCTCAGAGGATACTACACTTTCGAATATGGCAAGAGCCGTACAGGTACGTGGTTTTTCAGTAACGCGCAGTAGTCTTTGGGGCGCTGTAGTACTATGTGATAGCAAGCGTCGTTAGTAGTTAGCGTAGTCGCAGTTTGATGACGATAATAATGCGTTACACTTTAGAAATTTTTTGTTTATTTGTTTACTAGCACTTACGTGCACCATCGACAGCAAAAAAGAACATGAATATTAAGAGCATACCAACTCAAAGGCAAATCAAACCGCTGAAGGCAAATCAAACCGCTGGCAAATCAAACCGAAACAAAAGAAAACATAAACCGTTAGGTATACTAACTAAATGCGGAGGGAAGCAATAAAAGGTCGTACAAGCCAAGTAGAACTTAGGGGAGAAGCAATAAAAGGAGGGCGTACAAGCCAAGTAGAACATAGGCAACAAACCGGTCATGCATTAAAAACCTTTCCCCATACTACACCTCAGCACTACATTAGGGTGAAATTGATGAGCCATGTGGACCTGCGTCAGAGGACGAGGAAACATTATACATAACTGCAGAGTTCATTATTAATGAAAGCGTATGCCTCTATACTATAGAAAGACATGAATTTCTCCAGTAAGCAAACTAAGCAGTGACTGACGTTTAGATAGTCTAAGCAGACAGGATCAGCCCGAACAAACGACCTAGCCAGGCTATGCCGGCGGGCGCCAAGTCTGGATTACCTCTTTGATCTAAATACAGAACCCTTCAGGCGTACATACCTAACCCCTGAGCCCAAGTGAGACCTAGATGTAAAATCAATGAATTAGCCAATAAATCAACAAAACATGACAATTTATAGAATTTAGAAGGGCGGAATCCCCAGCGAGGCTATATTTGATGGGTGGAGGAAGGGCGGTCTTTGATAGTTCCTGTTTCACTCGCACTCCACTACGGTAGGGGGGGACTTTTATTGCTTTTATTGAGGGAAGGGTTTTTGGAGAAAACTGATTTTTTTTTTCGAAAAAGTGGGGAAAAAGTGGTAGGAAGTAGGGAAAACTCAGATGGCAGCTTGGGGAAAGGGGGGAGGGTCGTACCGGAGGAGGAGGTTTGGGGGGGGGAGGAGTGTTGCAAAAATTTTGCATTTTCTGCGGCAGTAAGAGCCGTGTTTCCACACAGTCGAATCATGTTAGGATATGTCTCATGGCGTGTCATGGCAGGTTGAAGAAGAGTAGGTCACGTCATAGCGTACAGTGACATTCCTTGCCTTTCAATCCCTTTTTTCTTTTGAAGACACACTCTACGCTAACCCGCGAAGTGGGTTCTCCAATATGAGAGACGAGGAGGTCCGCAGCTTGCAAAGCATGCTACTCCTGCCACCAGTAAATGCGTTGGAATAAAGTTAGGGTGGTGGAATAGCTGGCAGATCTTTTAAAATTCCGCTCGCACATTATGCCATGAGCACGCAACACGCCACACGACTTTTCCTACGTCCTGCCAGTCCAAATGCACTACTTGTCTGCAACCTCTCACGTTTGGCTGACTGTTGTTCTCCACTGCTCTTTGGCTGCATACATGGAAAGTGTGCCAACGATGTCGGATGAGGAACCTGGTTCTTTCGGATCTCGCGGCACTGCAAGTAAACTGCGCAGCCAAAGAATTGTAGGGAGTAATGGTGTTCCGGCGAAACGTGAAAGGTTGTGGAGTAGAGTAGTGCGTTCGGCTTGACTAGACGTGAGGTCGTTCACGCGGCGTGCTGCATGTCTGTGGCGTCATGTACACGCGGAGTTGTCAAAGAACAGCCAGCTATTCCTACGTTCCAGCTTCATTGGTAGGTATTCCACGGCTAATTTGGCTCTGACAGCTGCGGACCTGCTCACTCCGCACGCGGAAAAGATCGAGCTTACTAGAGCGTAGAGGGTGTCTCCCAAGAAACCATGGATGAAATGGCATGAAAGGTTTCTATACGCTCTGACATGATCCGGTCTACCTCAGCTTGTCATGGCTGGCCACGCGACATGATTTTGATGGAAGAGCGATAGTCTTGTTCACTGCGGACGCTATCGCGTAGGAGGGGAAGATAGTTTGGCGAAGCTCGCAGGCGACCCTAATTACTGGTAAAATAGCTAGTGCCGCGTCAACAACCCCACCTTCTTTACAAGCGCAGCATTCGACAAAACGGTGGACTCATTCTGAGTGCTCATATAGACGCTTGTCATTACTTAGTACTTGAGCACTTCCCCTCTCCTCTTTTTTTTGTTGCATTTCAAGATGATCATATCGTCATGTTTCAGGTGCATCCGGATGCAAATAACGTGATGTATTTTGCGTAAATATGTTCGGTCGGTGTTCGGCTTGACACTGCTGCGCATGTCCGCCGCGTGCCTCTGCGGTCGACCGCCGTCCATCGCTCCGCTCTGCGCGCCCACACGGCGGCCCAGGCCCTTACCGTTACGGTCGCCGCGTCTCGTGTGGCGGTGCCCAGCCCAAATACCGATGTACACATCATTTATGCACGCTATATGTACGTTTTGGGCATCATCATTTACTCTTCTTCAGCTCAGCAGTATCAGTATCGATCTTTTTGATGTAGTCAAAGCGATCATCACCATTATCTCTTGCGTACGTTGTGATTATTTTATGTGAACGTCATCGTTGTTTTAGCTCTCTGTATACCTCTACATTCATAAATTGCCAATTTCACTGACAAACGGTGAGTTAGTTCATCTTATCTGAAAGGAATTTCGGCGCAGTTCGGCGGGGGGGGGCACTTTACTGCACTAGTTCCGGTTTACAAGTCTCACTGTGGTGAAACCTGTGTACTCTTGTGAATGCTGAGCGAGCTCGTCTGGCCACCACGGTAGACCTGTCAGTTCCTGTGAGCTCACGGAATGACTCTCTAGATAGGTTCGGCAGGTCGATGGGAAGTAGCAGAAGCGCGAAATGTCCCCTCCCCTTCGCCGAACTGCCTCAGAATTTCTTCACGTAGAAGTCCATGAATAATTGCATCCACCG
>MU915397.1:0-12038 GCA_036418165.1 Cooperia oncophora
GGTTTAAGGAGAAATAGTGTTCAGAGCAAAAATAAACTATAGCTGTGTATGTGGCATTTTGAGAAAATCAGCGTTCTGAGCAGAATGTTTATACAAGTATCGATCGGCGCCGGCCGCTAGCGTCTTGGGGATCGGCGTTTTGAACGAACCGGCTTGTCGGGCGCCGATCGATCCCTATAATGTCCTTTTTGCTCAAAACGCTGATTCTCCCGAAATGCCAAGGCGCTAAGTATGAACGCATCCACAGAAGGACGTAGAGTAGCCGCTACCACCTTGGAGGACGCTAAACCCCATTTTACTATTTCCTGTCAACATTCCCATTTTGTATCGCTATGTAATATCATGTAAAGTAAACGACTACAGTTTTACCTTCTTCACAAAAACAGTGTGTGGAAACTACATAAATGGTGGGGTGGAGGATGCTGAGGAACGATTGCCACTCAAGGGTGGGCAAGCCACTTTTCACTTGATGAGAAAGCCCCCTTTCTCATCTAAATAGCTATAGTACTATGGGGCTGCAATCATCTGTTCAAAGTCGTTTCTTGTGAGGTCATAGGTTTAACAAAATAAGTACAAAATGTCGTCCAATATGCAAAGTAGGAAATGGCTCGGCAACAGTGTCTGCCCCATGATGCGATCTCCTCGACATTGAAGTGCGTTCATACTTTGCTAGGCGTTTTAGCGGCTAGGAAAGTCAAGCATTAGCCTAGCGTCAGCGTTAGCACTTTCACTGTTTTGAGCGTTTTGAACTACAAGGAAGTAGAGACAGGAAGCTGCCGGAAGCTCAAAACGTCGGCAGCTCATAACGCTGAATAGATACCCATTTTTCGCAGTCGCTGAAACAGCTGGCAGATACACGGAACACTGGGTTGATATTTATACTTTCCCAGTCGCTGAAAACGCTCATAATGCTGACAGACGCTCAAAACGTAAAGTACGAACGCACTCTCACCGTGTACCGAGCGCTACTGCGGTATGCTGTCTCGTCGTCTAGGGATTAGGTTTCGTTCATACTTTCCGACCCTCCCCTCTAGGAGAAACGGCGTCTTTAGCGTGAAGGATAGCATAGGTATCGAATGGCTCCGTTCGCTAGTGTCCTGGCAGAATAAGTGCTCTGTGGGGCGCTGTTTATCGAGGGGGAGGCATTCTGCTTTTCATAGATTTGCCAACCCATCTAGGTACCCTTTTTTAGGATGGTGGCTAGACGATCTTGCTCCAGCTTCACAAGCGTTCACAAGTTTTACCAGAGTGAGATCCGGAACCAGGGAAGCAATTATAATACAAAATGCCCCCCCCCCCGTCGATAAACAGCGCCTTCTTGGGTTTTAAGAAAACTGGCGCTCAGGACACCGACCAGTAAGTATGCTTTCCTTTTCGCTTGAAGCGCAGAATCTTCCAGAACGCCAGATTGTTACCTGTACTTTCCTTTTCACACAATGTGCCAATTCGCAAATTATGAACCCCACCTTAAGAAAATGGCCCTTTATCGCACGTCGATTCTGTTACAGTGATCTGGACTGCAAATGGCGCATATTTGGTGCAGTTCTCTCGTCTTGGAAAAATGGGTCGAAATAGCGGCATACTTTGGGCAATGCTGCAGTCGTCACTCGTCGCGGGAGCGATTTTTCTCTTCTTTGTTCTCAGTTACGGGTAAGTAGGTTCTTCAAGATATAGAAGGGACTTTTTGGTCTCATGCGTTTGTCTCCTTGTCGCCTTGATTTGTTCGTTGTGCGGCAAAGGTGTTTGTGATTGGTTGGTTATGCTCAATCACCAGTCACAGGCGCATTTTGCACTTGTCGCATGTTTCAGCATTTTTAATGATCAGTAAGCGACTAGGGACGCTTTTCAGTGATCTCTATTCCTCGTATCGCTTCCTCTACAGTGCCTTCGCAGTTGTATCAACGTTTGGCATCATCACACTGTGCCTTCTCCCATCGACTCCGCCGGTTAATTGTGAGTGAGCAGCTATTATGAATGGGTTTCAGTTCCTTTATGCATGGCTTGGTGAGATTGATAGCTTCACTGCTGTCGGGAATTTGTTCTAGTAGACGAAAGCCTCCAAGATCCACTTTTTGATGAAAACACGGATGAGCTGGATGTTTCAGCTTCTGTCGACATAAGCCCTACTCGTGACTGGCGCGAAGAATTTAGTAAGTTCGACTCTTGGAATCACTTCGTTGCTACTCTCGTTATGTTATATAAGGCGCAGTTCGCTTTGTGGGGGGCCCCAAATGGTTGTAGTAAGGCTAGTTCAACCTTTTTTGTGAAGACCTGTGAATTCGTGGCCCACTGCCGCCACTTCGCAGCTTCACAGGAGCTTACATGTCTCGGTAATGAATTGACATAAACTTGCGAAAGGAACTACCGAAAAAGTCGAATGCCCCTCCCAATGCGAACAGCGCCTTATATTATGCACTACTGAACTCTTCTACCCCAGAATTTCAAGAAATTGACCTGCTGAAACCTCGCCTATAGAGGTTATCCGGTTCACGAAGATGACATCCGTTTTTGGTGCTGGCGCCACTTGACGTCAAAGTGGTGCTGGCGCTGACTTGGCGCCACTACCTTTTCCATCACAACTCAGACAAAATTGCGATTGCAAATGTCTACTTAGGTTTACTTTTTGTCGTGAATGAAAAAAAAAAAAGGTCTCATATTCTGTTTGAAGAGCGGGCCGAACCAATTTGACGCTATCTCCCTTTTCATCAAAGAATGGTGTATACTTGTATGCGAGGAGAGGGGGTATTTAGCGTCCTGACCGTGAATGTGACATTCTCTTCTAGGCAGGCGTCAGCGTAAGACACTCTGGTCGTCTGCGCTCCATTAACACGTTGACGACATGCGCGCGTTTTTACTTCTTGGCCCCGTGGGACACGCGCGTTTTCTCGAACGCAACCGGCGCTGCGGCAACACAGCATAGCTTCACACACGATCCCACGAGGCGCTTTTTTGGAAATTGGATCGGATTAGAGCGCAGTTATGAAGTAAGTTAATACTTCAGTATAGAAAAAACCTGGCTGGCTAACTCTCGTTGCACTAGATGCCAGAAATTCGTCCGCAACCAATGTTTTCATAAAAAAAAGTGTCGTGCCCTCTATAGCGTTCAGAATCCTTCACCCTATAATTTTTACCATTATCAACATTGTATCGATCAGCATTTCTCAGCTAAGTGTTGGAGAGCAAACCATTCCAGTGTTGAAGAGCAAATCAGTCCGAGCAAATGGTGATCTTTACCCAAAAAGTATTTGCTAAACTAGTGTGTACTGAATTATTCCATGGACTACGCATAGTACGAGTACACCAGGGTCTGAACTATACAATGATTAAGAGAAACTAACTAAAAAACCATGCACTGTTGAAAGATATGGATTTGTTGATCGTGAGTTGTATAGTATGCACGCTGTCCCACATGGCCTACAACGCGTGCATTCAATGTGTCTCACGCTGTCGTCAATGTGTTAAGGTTGAGTTCGGGGACAGGGAATCAGGGTCTCCCTTGCTTAGCCTAAGCAGAGCGCTTTGTGGCGCTGGCGTTGAAAGGCGAATGTCGTAATCATGATCGGGACCCCCAACATAGTAATTAATGTAACACGTCGAAAATTCGGTGAGAGCGTTGTGACGCCAAGTCTTCGCCGACCCTATTAAGGCGCCATATAGCGCCGGAGATGAAATTTAATGACTTGCTTGGGATCTAAATTCGAAATTACCTCAGTGTGCAAGTTTATACCGATTTCAGTAAGGGAGGCAGGGAGGGGGAGTTGAAATTGGCGCCAGATGCTCTATTCGTAATCTAAGGACAAATAACTTCAGCATGGAAGTTTATATAACATTCTTTGAAAAATGTGGCGGCGTCAAATAGAGCCCCCATCTAAAACGAAGGTCATATTCGTGACCAGAACACTGAGTAACCTCCATAGGCAAAGCTGTGGCATGACAATGCGAGGTTTTAGAGTAGTAATAGTACTTGAACGTACATTCATATCCATCCAGAGCACACATTCTCACTTCTTGCCACCAGGGACATGATACTCTTATCAGTGTGCTTTTTGTATAGCGGTATCGAAACCTCCTTTTATACAGGTACTATTTTCCAGTAATGTAAAAATGGAATGATTAGTTATTTTATGAATTTTTAGGAGTGTTCACAGCATGTCTTTCTGCTGCGACCGCTTTGAATGGTGGATCAGAAAAAATAATTGCTTATGTGGTGTTCACAATGGGAGCTGGACAGATCAGCGGTATGTTGCTTGGGCGCGAAACATCTTGGGTTGCTACTGATCCGAGATTTTTTTCTTTCAGGCGGCTTACTATTTGGTGTATTTCCCCGCAGTAACAAGTTAAATCGTTCACAAATCGTCATTCTTGGTATGATTCTTCACATCACCGCTTTCTTTTTATGCTTCCTCAATCTACCGATGGAGGCTCCTCTGCATAAAACCTCGGCTACTGGGTACATTGAACCAAGGTGAGCTGGAATTATTCAATTCCCAGGCTATATAGCTCAAGTTTCATAGTGCTGACAACGGCTATTGTGTTATTCGAGTACTAGTAGTCTTGTATAGCCGAAGACACATTCCACGATAATAAGACTGCTGAGGGTGTGAAGCGTTACATTCCAGTCGTAGCACTGGATGCCCTAGCGGCAGTATTTCCTAAGTAGTTCACTGAACAGTCACCGGCAGCGAGAAAGTTGACTTGACAGACGCAGACGCAGAGAGAATCGATGCGCCAAGGCACTGCTACGTTGAGTGGGTTAGGTCCTGGTGTGAATACTACTTACATCATCCCCTCTTGTGACGTCTACGTCGTCCCACTGGCCGCGACTGGGAAGTAACGCTCCCGACTTAAGTGCTAAAATGTTGACCATGTACAAGAAGCGCAGGCAGCGCTTATCATTGCCAGAAACCCCGCCATACCTGATTGAAACTGAGCATGAACGTAAGTCTGCCGCGTAGATTTGTGGTGGATTTTTTCGCGCTTGTGCGTGGCGCTGGTTCACAACCGTTTGGTATACTCGAGATCCCTGAGATCGGGTAGGCGGGGCTGCATTCTTCAACTTAACCTGAAGGTGTCTATGCTTCTGGTGGAATATTTCCATCTTGACACAACTGTTGTCGTGTCTCTGTCCAACAAGAACAAGATGACAGTTGTCCCAGACTGGAATATTCCACGAGTAACCAGTTCCGTGCCATGTTCAAATGCCACGCCTACTCTGGCTCAGGGATAAGGAGTGTATCTTGCTAGGTGTCTCTGCCTATCGAATCGTCGCAGGCTCACCCAAAGCTAATGATCGGCCGGGCCTTATTCGAGGTGTCTCCGACAGTTTCGTTAGCGCTTTTCTCTAGTTATTTGTCAGCAAACACGTACGAATTCACAATGCAATCCAATAGCGGCGATTTACTAGCATGACTTTGTCTTGTCATGTCTTGTCTCTCATGTCTTTAAGTAAGCTGAGTAAGTACTATTTGGCGTTTTACAATTGTCAGATCACGATCTAGCTCGAAGTTATTTGGCAGCATTTTTGTTGTTGTGACGACTTTGTACAAAAATGACGTCACCCTTTAACCGCCTGAGCCAGTGCTGTACAACATTTGATTCGTTTGAATAGTTTAAAATTTGAAAGATCTCTATTTCAGTACTTCCTAATTACAGCGTTTTCATCGCAATTGTGACTGGTTACTTCCTCGGCCTTGCTGATTCGTGCTGGAACACCCAGATTTACACGCTTAATTGGTGTGGCATACAAGGACGAATCATCGTGTGCTTTTGCCCTTTTCAAGTTTTTCCAGGTATGGTTTCCATGAAATCTTATCGAACTGGGCTCTCTCCAGCTTTGCAAACTTAAGTTTACGAATTGTTCGTTTTCTTATCAAATTGAATCTTGAAAGGCGTGGAATGGAATTTATGCTGAATACGACCGCCCTTCCCCTTTCCTCCTTCGATATAAGCCCTTCCCCCAGCGATCTCACTGTCGTTACCAAACCCCCGAAACTTTGCCTACGAGCGCGCAGGGGGGCATTAGGACCAGTTCCTAGTGTGTAGGACGTGGTGCCCTGTTAGTAGGCTGCTTTTTCAGTGGTCGTGGTGCCTGTATGAAATGAAGTTCGGAGCGACCCAGCGGCCCGAATATATCTGCTCATGTGCACCCTCTCTTCGGAATTGATCCTCTTCTCTCGGGCTTAGCTTGAACGGCAAATACGACCAGTGAGTGCGGTCTGCTTCGTCTTGGTCCCCTCCTCTTGCTCGTTCCCTCCGTCCCTTATTTTAACCACACTGGTGTCGCTACACCATCACGTAGAGTTGGTGTTATCGCATCCAGTCGGGTCAGCCCTCTGGGTCGATTTCCAGAGGGATGAAGTGGTCCACCTGCGGCCTGGCCATCACTGCTTGTTTCCTTCCTCAATTGATCACAAGCCGATCACCATTGGTAGAGCAAGGTAGCTGGAGGCGGGCTAATCCCGCCGCATCGCCTCCGACTGACTGCGATGTTGTAACCTATACTAGATCACGAGTCCCGCTCTAGAGTCGCTCTTCTCTTGGCCCGTAGGATCTGTGGAAAGGCTACTTTCTGAAGTTTGAACTTTGGAAAAAAATGAGAAAATCGGATTTCCTTTTCGGTGCTTCTTTCGTTTGCCGTCCTTAACAGTAAAGGTTTAGTAACCATGACGTTTTTCAGTCACTAGCAGCATGTGCTTCCTTCTACTACAGTTCTATCCTGCTACTTCACTGGCAACTTCTTATGTTGTGTCTTGGAGCAGCGAGTGCTGCAGTCTGTTTCTTCGTTGTAGCCCTCAAAGCTGAAGAACAAGTTGAAGTAGACTGAGGTCTGTTATTTTCACATGGACATGAACTGTGACAAACATATCTATCGATTTTCGACCACATTTTTGTTCTGTGCTGTTTAGTTCGGAAACTAGACCCCTTCATCTTCTTTTTCCTGTAAACCGGGTGGTTAATGATTCAGTACCAGTGAAGCGAATATCGTTAGGTTTCTTGTAAACGTGAGTGGTTGAATGCTTTTAGTTGTGCATGTTCTTTTTCTTTAGGGGGGGGGGGCTAAGGGAGAGGAGTAGAGGGCGCGGACGAGAAGGGCTCAGAAAGCGCAGACAAGCAGAGTGGGCGTGGTTTGTCCGTCGCGTGACACCCCCTCCCAACGGCCCTAGCCCCTTTTTTATTTCTTGGAAATCGCTCTACTTCACTTCTATCGAGCATATTATTCTATAGCTTGTACGGTTCATTTAATCATTGTGATGTTTTCTTAGGCTTAGTCGAAGTCTATTATTGATTTCCTTCTGATGGGTAGATATGACTGTAATAAGATGATTATAGGATTTCTGCCTTGAATTTTCAGATTTTTTTCTCTTTTTATCGACCAAATTTCCTATCTTTTCGTCTTTTTTTGGTAAGGATTTCATTGTGTGTACCAGTCGGATCGGCCGGCTTCGCCGGCCGATCCTCCTTCCGGGTGTGAAGTGGGTCCCGGTGAGAAGTTTTCCATGAGAGGGAGGGCCAGTCGGATCGGCCGGCTTCGCCGGCCGATCCTCCTTCCGGGTGTGAAGTGGGTCCCGGTGAGAAGTTTTCCATGAGAGGGAGGGCCAGTCCTCCTTCCGGGTGTGAAGTGGGTCCCGGTGAGAAGTTTTCCATGAGAGGGAGGGCCGATCCTCCTTCCGGGTGTGAAGTGGGTCCCGGTGAGAAGTTTTCCATGAGAGGGAGGGCCATCCCCTTCCGGGTGTGAAGTGGGTCCCGGTGAGAAGTTTTCCATGAGAGGGAGGGCCAGTCGGATCGGCCCGTCCTTCTTGGGTGTGAAGTGGGTCCCGGTGAGAAGTTTTCCATGAGAGGGAGGGCCAGTCCTCCTTCCGGGTGTGAAGTGGGTCCCGGTGAGAAGTTTTCCATGAGAGGGAGGGCCAGTCGGATCGGCCCCGAATGGTCGAAAAAAAATTGTTCCCTAATAACCATTAACTACACTTCATCGTGGGCCCACCCCACTGCTCAGTTTTCACTTACTGCCCCCATTTCCGTGGCACTCGGATGTTTCTAAGGGTTTTTGTCCCCGGCACCGTTCACTTCGGCGAACGACCTACCCATCGCGGGTGTGCTTCATTCATTCCGTCCGCCAACTGTTTGCCTATCGTATTTTTTATTATTTTATTTATTTTTTTTTTCCCACAATTTCGGCTCTCCGGGATCTTCTAGAACCTAACTACGAATTTTTGAAAGTTTTGTAGCGAGCACCGCCCATCTATAGCACGCCTCGCCCATCACGGGTGTGACTCCCTCATTTCATCCGCCAGCTGACTGCTTATCGTCTCCCACAATTTCCGCTCTCCGGGATCTCTAGAACGATACTACGATTTTTTGAACTATGTAGCTCACTACTGTGCGCATGCCCCGCCCACAGTAGGCGGGGCTTAGCTCAGTTCATGTGTGTTCCGTACATCTTGACCCAATGCCCTAACGCTCCAACCCACCCTTGACCCGCCCCCTCCAACTGGTTCTTCAGGTGATTCCGAATTTCCGGACAGACAGACAAACAGACAAACAGACAAACGTACAGACGTTGCCGTTTATATATAGTAAGATATGAAAGTTAGATGCTTTGAAAGCTGTTTGTAAGCATTTTTTTATTAGTGTTTATTATCTGATGTTTTTGTTTTGGTTGTAAACACATTGCTTTTATGTGTTGTAATGTTATTAATAAGTTTCGGATAAGCGTTATGGGTTATGTCGTGATTTGCTTTTAGCAGACTTCGTGCATTATATATTTGCCGAGTATGAATTTAATAAATTTCATAAGAAGTGCATAAATATAAAATTATTATGGTACGTCGTTGGCAAATTTTAGGCCGAAGGACTTTCTGTCGTTTATAAGTACTTTTTCAAATGCGCCACATAGCTTTTAATCCTACTCATATTCGCGGCGAAGTTTCGAATTGCATGATCTTTTCTTCACAGTGACACCAACGTGGCTAGCCAATGGGTATGTCAGTGATTTTTAGGCTCAGGAATCCCTTCTGAGAAACCGGCAACCGAACAACCCCAGAGAGAGGGGAGGTCTGAGGGGCTCGGTGGCACGAGATCGGTCCAAGATTCGGCCTTGGTCCTGGGCGTAGCGATAGCGCCTGCTCGGGGGCACGGAATTGCTCTTCGCCAGGCGTATAAATCCTACTCGTCTAGGGGATTAATCGTGCCAACTGCCTTTAAAGCTCAGTTCACGCTACCTGTATGGGTGAATCAGACAACTTTTCTGCCTTTCTCTTGGATTGCCTCTCACAAAATATCCTACTATATATAAACGGCAACGTCTGTCTGTCTGTCTGTCTGTCCGGAAATTCGGAATCACCTGAAGAGCCAGTTGGAGGGGCGGGGGTCAAGGGTGGGTTGGGTAGGGCATGGGCCAAGATGTCACGGATGAACAACACACATGAACTGAGCTAAGCCCCGCCCACTGTGGGCGGGGCGTGCGCACAGTTGTGAGCTACTTATTTCAAAAATTCATAATTCGGTTCCAGAAGAGCCCGGAGAGCGGAAAATGTGGCAAACGATAGGCAATCAGTTGGCGGACGAAATGAGGCACACCCATGATGGGCGGGGCGTTCGCCGAAGTGAACGGTGCCGAGGACAAAAACCCTCAAAACGCATCCGAAAAACCCCAGGAAATGGGGAGTAAGTGAAACTGAGCAATGGTTTGGCAGATGAAGTTAGTGAGGGATAACCGTAGGGAGTATACCAAATGGTTGGTACCGTCGGCAATAGTTTATTCTGCGATTCCTCATCACTAAGGGGAGTGCCGCATAGAAAATTTTGATGACTGTCTTCTAGGGGGGGCAGGGGGGGTATATACAAGGGATGGAACGGTAAAGTTCGGTAATTTAAAAAAAATACTTTTTGACCAATCGATCCGACTGGCTCTCATTAGAAAAATGTCTAGGGCACTTTTTTGTGTGGGGAAAATGTCTGGGGCAGTACCCACTTCATACGCGGAAGGAGGATCGCCAGGCGATCCGACTGTTTAAACAAGTGAAGACGAGTTGACGATTCTCCGTTTTAGTCCATACGATCAGCGTGAACTGTGCCTTCAAGAGGTTTTCGACTATATCTCGAGGATTTCGCTTGATTTGCCAGAATGGGCTAGATGTACAACGGAGCAAGTATCCCGAAACCTCCTAATGTTTCAAGTTGCAGTGTTGTTCGAACGCTGGTGCGTTTCAAAGGGCCTGGATTTGACGCGGCGCCAGCCTAATCTTCAACTATTCTGGAAGTTCGCAGACGATCACACATGGTGGAGAACGGGCTGGTGTGGCGCCAAACCCAGCCTTCTGGAACGCCCCAGCCTCCGCAGCGAACAAGATTGTATATTGTCGGCCGTAGCCTTCAGTGGCACACTGAAGGGAACAAGGAAATCGTCCAGCAGGTTGATTTGATTGCACCTTATCAAATTGTTTGGACCAAGTGACAACAATTACGACTGAATTTAGTTTATAAAAGCTAGTGTATGGCAAACGAAGATCTTCGGCGTTCAAATGGATGGTGGACGATTTGTATCTGAAACGTTTTTAGGTGTAGTACGTTAAATGAATGTGCTCCTCGGGGCCTACCTTCACACGAGAACGGAAGTGATCGTGATGAGAAGGAGCAGGAGACTCATGGTCAACGGCATCAAAAGCAACAGGTTGGTGTACTCCAGCCATGTCGCTAAAATGGTATATTAGTGGCTATTTTTACTAAAAATTGAAATATTCTCTTAGTTCAGATACGACCTTGTTTCCATGCATTCTTCGCGCTTTTCATTGTTTCCGGTGTCATCAACAGATTCGAAGATTTTTCCAGTGCTCCTGATACAGCGCTACATATTAGTTTGATTCACAATTCTTCATAGACCCTATTTATTTTAATGAATCTCAGAACCCTGGGTACGTGACAAGAGAATCGTAATTCACCGCGCTGGTGGGCGTCGCGTGCGACGTCGCGCCCGCAAATGACGATGGTTCCAGGTAGTAGATGGCGACAACAGGCAATTCAGAACCGAAAATAGTCATGAATGTCTACGATGACGGGGTCTACATGAAGTCCGGTGCTCCAATCGACAGGTTAACACGAGTTAAGAAAACGCCGCGCCCATCGCCGCGCGCGGCGGAGCGGCAAATTACGATTCTCTTGCCCGTCTCCCGATCCTTTATTCCGTGTCAGGAGAACAGTTATGTCTTCCTCATTGGTCAGCCCCTCCTCCTACAGCAGAGAGGAACGAAGCGCACCAATGAGGGAGAGCATAAACCTCTAACTCCGCTAATACTCATAGCGTGAAATATGGCATCAGCTGAAGCACTGTCACTGCTATAAGAAGAAAAAGAATGGCCAGACTTAAAAAAGCGTTAAGAAAGTCGTAGAAGACAGGAAGAGGATGTATAGAGGAAATAACGTTGCTGACCTCCTGGTTTTAATGACTATCTCTTCATCGGGAACATCATTCTCTTCATCGCCATCATCACCAAGGAAGTTCTCAAGATAGTAAGACTTATGTCTCTGAAAACAGGAAGGAATGGCTCAGCAAATCAGAGCCATTTGTTGTTAGATGCAGGAGAAATGGAAGAGTGTGTATATTCATTAAGCTGGCACCGAGCTTTCGCGGCATCTCGTATTGCAAGCAGCGCTTTCAGTCAGGTCAGGTAAGCATCAGGTCCACTTAATTGGGAACTACATTTCGTAAGTAGTTGGCTACCATATCTGTATTTACTGCATGCATCTCCAATGGCGTCTACGAAGTCGACGGAGTGGCCCGGTGGGTGGTGCAAATCGTTTGGTTCAGGGTGCCCTGTCTTTTGAAGGCAAGCTCTACATTCATTTCCGTGTATTCTGGTCCTTGCCATGCGTGACGTCAGTGGGTCGGTATCTGCAGTAGCGTGTCACTTTCTCCGGTCAAAAGTGCACAGGAACGAAGATCAGCGACACAACAGCGTCGCCTCCAGACTCCGTCCGCTCTCCCATACGGCAAGTCACACGCAGTCACACCATAGCTAAACGCGCTACCTTTCTAAGTCCTT
>MU915398.1:4176-17630 GCA_036418165.1 Cooperia oncophora
CCCCTTGTCCCTGAGCTCAAGAATTCCTCAAGTTCACCGCCACTCCATATCCCAGAGATGGAGAGTCCGTGGCTGCGTACTTCACTGAAATGTGACGGCAGCTGCTCTCTTGGAGGGATATTGGGAGTTCAGAGCAGTTGCAGGCGTGACTTTGAAAGAAAGGAGAACACTTGCATCAAATGGAAACATCCCACAAACAACGCCATGTCCAAGTGGTGTACGCAGCCACGCCCACTCCATAGGTGAGATGTACAGTGTGATGGGTGGGAGACGCGGCGCACCATGTACTCACCTTTGGGGTTCAAACCCTGCATTCCTTTTGTGGCTCGAGTTCTGCTTATCTGCGCTTGGCAAAGCAGACGGCATTGCGCTTCCGCGTTGTCCCATCAACTGAAACAGCACCAAAATCTCATCCCCCTTGTCAGCGATCCTCTCTTGGCAACGGCTCAATCAATGGGGTAGAGTGGGGACACTTGGCTGAGTGTCTGTGCGCTCCACCCTACCCAAAGATTTGACATATTTTGTCTATCATATCTGCAGGACTATCCCTCGCCGACTCGGCTCTGAGCCCCAGCCTTGGTTCGAGTAAGTGACTTCGGCAGCGTTCAGACTTCATGACGCGCATCGACGCACTGTCATTGCAACCGCGCTCCAACGCTCCTCTGCTATAGAGTCAAACGCAGCCGCAAACTGGCATCGATCGACGGCGCGGGCCACTACCGCTTATAGAGAGTATGCGAGAATAGAAGGGTACTCGTTGCCTGATCACATAGTGTGGTACCACCTTACTCTTCTATACTCTCACAGAACACTATGGGCCAGCGCGACCAATACCGTCTATGGCTGCATTCGGGTTTGGCATTGGAGCGCGGTTGCAATGGTAGTGCGTCGACGCGCGTAACAGCGCGTCATCGCGAAATCTGAACGCGACCCTAGAGGCGCAGCCGCGTGGTATTCCTGCTGTAAAAATATCCGCGCGATCTATTGCACCAGAATAACCCGCCTCATTGGAATAGCGCCATTTTTTTGCAAAATGGATTTATTGATTACTTGCCTTGTTAAAGGCAGTTTTAAATTGTTATGCCGTTATTGTCTATGAGCTTGCATTGTAACCAATCAAAAGGCCTTTACACTTGTTTGCGTCAAAGGCCATCATGTTTAGGTGCTGAAGTGTGTTAAGGACCAGAACGGTAATCATGTTGTGCAGAAGGTGATTGAGAAGGTGAAACCGGAACGCCTGCAATTCATCATTGATACATTCATGAAAAATGGCCCGGATACGGTTCGTTTCAATACGTCTTGTCGCTTAGTTTTGCTAGGTCGTGACTAATATTGGTAGTCTCATTGTCTTTGCACTAACACACCACGGCACTGTATGCATCGGGAGGGGCACTGTACACCAAAGCTTGCCAGCTCTTGTTCTGACACGATAAAACCATGTCATGTTGGATCGTTAGGTAGCAAATGTTAGGAATGTAACCCATTAATTTAGAACAGTAAGCAGGCCAGTATGTTGATGATCATGTACCTCAGGAGTGGTCACTTTTGAAAAGTAGGAAATAGAAGGGTAATTTGTTGCTGAGCAATAAAACAGTGGCAAGATAAAGCTACGTCGAAGATGTCTTGCAGTCCTAGTGAGGGGGAGGGCGCAGACGAGCAGACATGACGTGACTCAGCTTCACTAGGGATGAGGCTTCACATATGTGGCTCCTTCTGAGGCACATAAGGTGCGACCAAAGAGAAAAAAAACGAATAGCTAGTTGCAATCATTGATTGGTAGGCGCGGCCCTTTTTGCAAGACGTGATAGGAACGTTACAGCTCTCAAGACGCAAAAAATGAGGGTTAAGTTAGTTTCCTCGTTCTTCATAACGGTGACTGTATTTTGGCTGCATGTGGGTACTAGTCCCCCACAGTGTCGAGCCAACCTTTTGAGAGTTAGAGGAACAGATAGAGTAAACCAAAAACTAGTTTAGTCATCCTATATAACGGGACGTGTTTTTGAACGCTGATTTCAAATATTCTTTCGAAATTCGCAGAACGATTCTCCGAAAGGAATTATGATGGTTTGCTTTAATGAAGGGAGACGGAGTCGAGCGCGGTTGCCGGCCAGTTTGCATGAATAGCAGCGAAGCGACTCCACGTTCAACGTCAGCATGGTGTAGAAGTAACGGTCTTGCTTTATAGGAAGTGTCACGGAGGTTCTGGTTTTGAGGAGAGCAACTTTTTGCATTTCATGAGGAATGTCTCTTTTGAGTCTAGAAAACACTCAACGCCAAATGGGTGTCATATTCGTGTTCAGGGAGCAAAACTACCCTTGGGGACAGGTTTCTAGCCAGATGTGAGGTTTTGACCTAACTTTGAAAAGTGCGGTAGCAGTTGATCGAATGTCAGTTGATGATGGTCATCGGTAGTTCCACGGCCAGTCTCTTGTCGATTGCTTGTCTTTGGACGGAATTTGCTTTTAGATACCAGGAAAACTGGAGCAGTAACAAATGAATGCGTAAGAAATGGCAAGATGAGTCTTCGTGCAGGAGAATGTATCTGGGCAAGCTTAGACTTTGGGCAGGAGAATGTATCTGCAGCTGAATAGGTGTGAACATCAACTGAACTAACCCATGGATGCTTCACTTTTCGAAGTCAGGTCAAAATGCCAGATTTGGCTAGAAACCTCTACCTAGGCGTAGTTCGCCCCCATAAATATATGGCACTCGCTCAGCGCGAAAACGCCTGCACTGCGCGCCAAGGGCACCTGTACATCCAAAAATTCTCCTAGATCATAAGGCACTAAGCGCGCCAGTAAACGCAAACTGTTTTTCAGGCAAGTCAAGGAGAGCGCTAATGTAGTAGTGACGCTACAACCACTTTTTGCCACGTTTGCACAAGAAGCAAAAAAGTTAAGCTCAGCAGGGATCCGATCCCATGACCTGTTGCGTGGTAAACGCGGAGGAAAAAGCTCCATAACTCCGTTCAGAGAATCGTTCTGCAAATTTCGAAGGCAGAGATCAGCGTCCAAAACCACGTCTAGTGAGCTACATCTCATTACAAATGGTCACCTCGACCTTCCCTAGTAAGATGAGAACATAAAGCCAAGTGTTTTTCCAAGTTTTTTTTTGTGGTATTTTTCCAGGCTCAAAGTACTATTTCACTGATACAGCTGGATAATGCAAAAAGTTTATCAAGCCAATTAAATTAATTCATTAGACTAGTCACTCCACTGGGCTTTATGTTGTATTTGCTGCATTAGTGAAGTGCTATTTCAAGCCTGAGAAAGGTGCCGAGTATGGAAGTACTGCAGAAAATCTCAATCTAAAGGGTTGATAGTGCATTCTGAGCTCTCCTTACGTTTCGGAATGAGTTTTGGAACCTCGTTTGGTTGTCAGACATCTCCTCAGAAGCCTAGGTAATTGATGAACTGCTAGTGATGCTATATTTCAGATTATGCAGTTGTCAATGCATCCGTATGGCTGTCGCGTTATACAAAGAGTGCTTGAACATTGTACTGAAGAGCAGAAGAGACCGGTTCTTGAAGCTTTGCATGCAAACGTTCGCTCACTTGTACTGGATCAGTACGGTAATTATGTAATACAGCACGTCATCGAGCACGGGAGTGATCCGGATAGAGATCGCATTGTACGTGAGGTAAGGCACAGTTTGAAATTATTCCAAGTTTTTTTTTCTCTACCCTAATCTTGCTTTTTCGTGCAGTCGTGAAAAATCGGGAGCTGTAAAGCTCGGTTTACCAAAAAACCGCTCTGACCGGTTACCACTCACTGTCTGCTTGAAGACTGAGTTCTCTGCATTCTTACCATATCCCATGCTTTTTGAAACCGTTTGTTGCAAGCACCGTATGGTGGTGGTATCCTGAGAGTCAGCGCTGCAGGATCACAAACAACACACGTATCCCCACGCGCGATAGGCAGCGTTCAGACTTTGCGATGATGTCGATTGCGACGACGACATCGATGCGCTGCAGTTGCGACAGCGTTTCAATGCTATAGACACAAGCACAGCCGCAGATGGCGATCGACAGGCGCTACCCTAGTGGCCAGTACCGATCGATACCAGAGTGCATGATTGAACAACGTTCTCCCATACTCTCTCAATACGTGAGCGGACGACGCCAATCAATTCCCGTCGGCGACTGCGTTCGCGTTTATGGCATTGAAGCGCTGTTGCCATGCAGCGCGTTATAGCGCGTTGACGCGAAGTTTGAACGCTGCATTATGTATTACCGCTTCTTTCAGATGTAGGACCATACGCTTTTCTTCGACCTGACGAGGGTGGCGTTGCGAGCGGCGTCATGCGCGTGGGATTCTCACTTGGACTTAATTGATTCAAACTGTAATGTCATGTCAACCAGTCAGAAGGCACTAGTCAGCTGTTCGCGTCACCTCAACGTTAACCTAACATCCTAAAAAATGAGGCCATGTCAAAATGAAGAAACAACCGGCGCCCTCTCTGCTCCTGGGATATGAAGAGTGTAAATCCACTTTTTCTTATGCGCACTGACATTTTGGGTGTTAATGTACAGTCTAGTTCGCTGCGAGTGTTGGTGAGTATCACAGGAGGGGTGGGTCTGGTCTGGCGCCCATCCGTTCCCCACCAATTGTTCAAGCGGGCAAACGACCAGAAATGGTAGAAAACAGGCGGTCGCCGCGGCAAACTCCTGCCTCCCTCCTGGCACGCTCCAGCATCCGAACACTCATCAGCGGATAACACTGTAACTGATAGAGGTTTGCAAGGGGGGGGGAGTAGGGTACACGAAGGCGTTGGCAAACCTATTGGTGCGCTCTCTTCCATCAAGATGATGATCCTCCTCTTTCCCCAAACATAATAGTGGCCAGTGGTGTCTCGTCGCTTTTGTTTTATGTCTTGACAATTTTGTATGGTCCTAACTTTATTTCTAGCTTTATCCTGCGGACTTGAAGAAATTATTTCTCAACATGATCAAACGATGTTGCCTTAGCCTTAGAAACGTGCCATTTTTTACCTAATTCCCTAAATTTTTCAGATCACAGGCAATGTGTTGAGGTATGCGCAACATAAGTTCGCCTCGAATGTTATTGAGAAGTGTCTGATCTGTGCTGCACCTCATCACAAAACGATGCTTATCAACGAGGTTTGCGGCGATTCCGACGAGTAAGTATTCCTCTCATAAATGGTTTTTAAATGCTCCGTCATACTTTGAGGCTATATGCTACATTATGCCTCTCTCTGGAACTTCTTGTGAAGAATTCTTTTTGTCTTCAGTCCAAATCCGCCGATACTGCTCATGATGAAAGACCAGTTTGCGAATTATGTTGTGCAAAAAATGCTCGATACTGCCGATCCGGTTTATCGTAAGAAAATGATGTATGCAATAAAACCACATATTCCTGTTCTTCGTAAATTCAGCTATGGAAAGCATATAATCAGTGAGTTGTCCGAGATTCTTACTTTTATCTGAATGGCTTTCATGTTTCCTTTCTGCTATGAGTTCAACTGCATTTTACAATTACCTACGAGGAGGATCCTTTTAGTGGGCACTTCTGTATCTGTAAAGAATACCGCTTTGTGCGCTACCTAGATGTGCTGTATGTTTTTGCTCGCTATTCGATACCAGAGATAGGCCACAATGCTTACGCTATGACGAAATGCGATGCTGTCTGCGTTCTCTCACTTGTGGGTCCATCTTGTTATTGGATAGCGCGCAGAGACAAAGGTGTCGAGGTATCACAGCTTAAGCTCCATATCCGCTCGTGTGCAAGTGGCGAAAGTAGTGCGCCCCTACGGCTCTGGACCTGCCCATTTAAACCACGGGAAGGATTAATCTCACAGGTTACAATACAGTGTTTCCAAGCAGAAGTACCTACACTTGTGTTGGCTGCGGATGAAGGGGCGTGTCGAGCGTGGTAGCTTTGGCGCGCAGCCGAACCCTTTCTCCACCCGTGGCAAGCGACAAAACTTATCGTTTTTGTCAGTGGTGTCCCGTCAATTTTTGTTGCGTAGCGCTGCAACAGCTGGGGAACAACGGGTCTGGGCCCCACGCCAAACTCTTTTCGCCTGGCACGCCGTTTCATCCGCAGCGAACAAGACTGTGTTTCGTACGGTCCCGCTGGTCGAATTGATTGACACAATAAAACTGTATATAGTGAAGTGTGAGGCAATACAAGAACAAAAGAAATATAACCAAATATGTTGGGGCATCTCATTCAAGAACATGGAAGGTTTTTTCCGAACAAATTGAAGAGGAAAACAAGAAAAAGAAAGTAATATTTTGATGCCTACTAGGTTCCTTCGTGCTTACCGTGTTCTACAGTATGTATTCTACAGTTTGCTTTTTCGTTCCTTCTACTCTATTTTGACTCTTTTTGTTTTTTTTTCTCAACCATCACAACACCAAAATGCCGAACTATCCCCATGGAGCTTCAGTTATAGCGGGTACTGGGTGCTCCTGTCAGTAAGGGACGGCCAAGACAATCGTAATATACCGCTCTGTCGCGCGCGGCGATGGGTTTCCTTAATTTGCATTAGCCTGTCGATTGGAGCACCGGATTTCATGTGGCTGGGAGATCATAACTACTTTTGATTTCACATTATCTGTTGTCGTCATCAATGAGTTAGAAACATCGTCATTTGAGGGCGCGAAGTCGCGCGCGACTCCCACCAGCGCGGCAAATTACGATTGTCTTGCACATACCCATCACGAATACTGCTTCCACCTTTGACGTTAACAAAGAATGCCACAGTTAGAACAGAATAATGTATACGCTATAGAGACTGTCAATTTGAGAAACGGATATTTTATTGCGATAATATATGCTATTCTGTGTGACCATTATAGCCTTATTTTCAGCGAAGCTGGAGAAGTACTTCCAGAAGCAGAACAATAATCATGCTCAGCATCATCAGCAGTTGCAGTTCGAATTGGGAGGGATGCAGAATCCAAATGTGAACCATGCGCTATTGTAGACATTCAAAACTGGTATCGCTTTTCTACAAGAGCGTTAACTCACATGGGTTTCATTATTTTCTCCGCGTGTGTTAGCCGCTGTAGTTGTTGATCGCATTCTGTCTCGGCTTGAAGTTGTATGGCTGTCATAAGACTATTCAAGGCGGCAGCTATTTTTGAAAGGGTAAAATAGAGCTAAGATATTCTTTACTGGGTCCCTAGCACGATTCCCCTCCCAGAAAAGACCTTCCGCCTTGATTAGTGAGGGCAGCTGTTTTTGCTGATTTGAGCAAGCTCTTTAGTTGCACTGTTCTGACCACGGTTTCTTTTCCTTCTATGACTACACATGGTCAGTCGTGTGTTTTGGCTTCAGATCGGGCTTCATATCCCGCAAATGGAGAGGGCGTAGCTGCATGCTTCATTTAAGCATGACGTGGCGCGCGTTTTTCGTGGGAAACTTCTATCTGAAGCAACTGTCATCCTGTCTTGTCTTGCTGGACAGACACTTGTTTACAGTGGTCCGAAAACGGCAACTTCTCACCAAAAAAACGCAGCCGCGGCCACATTCAACTGAAGTACGCAGCCACGCCCTCTCCGTATGCGGTATATAGAATGTAAATCGTCACAGTTGCCCGTCTACCCTTCGTTCACGGCCTTGTCTCCAAGCGAACTTGACCATCAATAAATTGCTTTTTTTCGTTCCAAATTTTGAGGATCACTGGCAGATCGCAGTTACTGTTCAACAGTTCAATTATAGAGTGACATTGAATCAGTCAGTGGTCCTCAATATACGAAGAATGAGGCAATTTTTCGATAGTCAGATTTTTCGACCATTAAATAAACAGTGTAGGAGTAGGCCACCATGACCACATAGCTTTCTGATGCCAAATAGCAATGACGAGTCAACTATCTATCTAGTATCTAAGAATACTTAGTGACTCGCGCCAATGCACATGTCCTGAACCACACTCTTGGTCATTTGGGAGGCGGGCAAGACAATCGCAATTTGTCGCGCCGCCGCGCGCTACGTATCGAGCGACCATGCGCGGAATGTGCATCAGTTTGTCAAATGGAGGAGCGAAATTCATAACGATTCAAGCTAAGGCACGTCTTCGTGACGAGCGATATCGAATTACTCCATCCCTTGACACACTAAACGACCAGACAGAGCAACTCGTCAATCGGGCGCAGCGTCGTCGCCACGCCCACCAGTGTGACATATCACGATTGTCTTGTCAATCCCCGATTCATAGCTCTTTCACCCTTGTCCATAATTATCCATGCATTCTTACGGTAATCAATTGGCAACAATCCTGAAGCTTTCGCGTACCTTTTACCACCTTGCTTACAGAACAGTGTTTACTGGAGTTTGTTTGAAAATACTTGTGGAGTTCTCAACTATGATGTACGACGATTTTGGCTACGTGTTTAACTTTTCCTAATTTGCTACATTTATAACAATTGATCGTTCGCTTTTCTTCATAAGTAATTCCATGTCATCCTGTTATCGTATGATCTTTGTAATCTGTTGAAATAACACTCGTTTATTATTGTTAGTTTGTTAGGTCCATGATATCATGCTGTATTTTCTTGTGTAAAATTTTCGCTGCTCATTCCTTATTCCTTCCACTCACTGCTGTCGTCTTTGCATAGCTGAGCGCTCAACATGGTTTTCGTATTTTATTGGTTTCAATCAATAAGAGTTGTTGATTTTTCTTTTTTATTATGTACAGTTGTTTTCTTTGTAATTATGTAAGAGAGTATTAGTTTGTTAAGAAAATCTTAGCGGATAATTGAGATGACAATGGCAATTTGTCTGTCGTACAGCTAATTCGACATCATTATACATGTTTGTGAAATTGTGTATTTTGATACCGAACTAGTTCGAAAATTGTTTGTCTCCTAGTTCTGCACATGTAAGTTGTTCGTTGAGTTTTCTTTTCTGAATATACATTTTTGAAACTTCTCTGCCATGCATTGTTCAAACAGTTAGAGCTATTATTTTTTTTGTCTCTCAATGAAAGTATGAGCATGAGTTTTGAGACAGTTCGAACTGTGTTTCCCACAGAATATTTGGTCCAGTCGAGTGGAAATGAAATCGCTGAACGTGTTGTTTTCGATAGTCTCGATGTAATGGTAACCACATAACAGTGTGACGTAGTGCGGTAGGACCTCGCAGTCAGACGGGGTTTGAAATTTTCCCACTCAGGATCTTTGGGCAGTTTTTAGTGCAGCCTGGGACTGTATGTCGCTTGGCTCGATCACATTGCTATGGACATGTCATGCAACTCGTACAAGTCGCAGAACCAATGAATTTTCCCGACTAATCATTGGGAGACGCCTCGCACCACGTGAGCAAGCGGGCACGCACTGAAGTCTGCGCTGAGAAGTTCAATCACACCTGCACTCAATCATGAAACGCAGCTGATCAATGACTCGGACGAGTTATCTGACCTGGGAACCGTGTGTGACTTGTTATGCCATGTTAATGGTCGCGCCAAACGGCCGCCTCCTCAGCGTGAATTATTGCTTCGCAATAGGATCTCAGTGGGTTAGAAATCGTTCCTCACTTAGGATCTTTGGGCGGTTTTTAGTTCAACTTAGTCAGGGAATGATGCTGAAATAGCTGGCATGGAAAGGCGTCCTAAGGGCGCGTACGCACCTCGAAATTTGCTTGAATAAGAGAATCGGCCTTTCAAGGTTTTGAGGTGTGGGGCGTTACTTCCTAGTCAGAGCGAAATAGGTGTTAGGCTGCGTCCATAGACTGCAACTCGACGTTTCAAAACAATCAGCGTTTTGAGCGAAAGAAAAGTATTGCATAGATCTGGCTTGTGGGGGAAGTCAGTGTAGGGCGATATACTAGCGTTTCGGGAGAGTCAGGGTTATGAGCAAATCGGGTTTTTGAGTGTCAATCAATACATGTGCTATCCTCTTCGCTCGAAACGCCGGTTCGCTCGAAGCGCTGGTTCTCCCGGAACGCCGAGTCGCAAAGTATGAACGCAGCCTTACAAGGTGGTGACGAGCACAGCTCGTACCCTCTTGACTCTCGCGTCTCCATCTCTCCAGTCGATAAGTTCGTTGTATGCCTGCGTTTTTCTAGTGAACTAGCTAAGAACTGCTGTGGTAGTGTACGCGATGTCGCGAAAGGGGCTAATGCTCTGCATCCAAATGCCCCTCTCCTCGCTCTCGAAGTTGCAACTTTGAACTGGTGAATTGATGTCCATTCTGTGTAATCTTAACTCAATACCCTTTAAGCACCTTAGTAAATACTATAGGCGGATGGCATTTTCAGTAGCTTACTTGTTCGAATATGACTTTTCTGCTCTCTTTGAACCTGTGCTTCCTTCATTATTCATTATCCTTACCTGAAAGCTCATAGATTTGAGCGACTATGTAAATACAAACTGTGCGCTCTCCTCCGGGATGCTGATCGTTGCCGGTATGCAGATATTCTAGCTGCGAAGCGTGTCCATTTTGTCCGCTCAAGGACAGTCCCCGCGATCAAGTGGTCCGCTGAAATGCCTCCGTGCATTTGGCATCGTTGTCCACACATTCGCAGAGAATATACCACTTTGTCACTCGAAACGGCGAGATAAAGAAGCTAGAGACGCGTGATTATTGCAACAACCACGATTACTTTCACTCTGCAAGACAACGGCTTACAAGCGGAATTGCGTGTGTACACAGCGTTGCCTGGAGCGTCGTAGGTGATTTCCTGTGCTCTTGCCGGGAATCAGTTGCACGCTGAATCTTGTTGATTAGGCTTGTCCAACGTCCGACGTCCAAGGCGCCGGCCCCCTGCTAAGGTAGTCTCTATTCATGGTGTTCCCGAAGTTTTTTTTTTCGCTTCTTTCTCTACTGGGGAACTACTTATGGGCTACTGGTTCATGATTGAGCACCTACTACGTAATACTGTATCACGGGAATTGTCTTTAAAAGTACGCGGGAATGGGGCTGGATGGCAGCGATACTCAGGGTACCGTCTCTATACTCCGCCCGCGTTGCAGAACGGCCAGCCGCACGCCTAACCATAGTCAGTGGAGCTACATGACTGTGCCATCTCATTTACGTTTGTTCTCTGTCGCCGAGAGCGTGTCTCGCTGCGGAGCCTTGGTACCGACGCAAGTGCTGCACCCTGAGAAAGCGTGGGCGGAGTATAGACAAGACACCCGAGTATAACTACCACACATACCGTTCCCGTGTACTTTTGAGCGGATAGTGGCATATTGCTGCAGCACTGCTGCTGTGGACACCTTTACCCCGCACATGGAAGGACCCTTTCGCAATGGTGTGAGTTGACCGTTTGTCTTCACCAAAGACGAAAAGCTCCACGCTTTCTTTGCTTCAGCTTTTTTTTCCTTTCTTGGAGCTGGTTTTCGTTTCGAGTTGTTAATTCGACGATCTATTGTCTATTGTGATCTATCAATAACATCCTTCTGAGAATAACATCCTTAAGCATCACAATATCCAAGTGCTGTAGCTAACATTCTCTGATGGTGTCATTCTCTTGATTCATAATTAGGTAAAAGCAATTTGTTGCTCTGCTCTGATTTATGAGAGAAAAAAGCTGAGCTGAGAGCCTTCTGCTCCAGCAGTTTTGGACTTGTAAGGAAACAATGTGCAATTAAAGACTATTCTCACGATTAATTGTCATGAATGGTTGCTGTTCACTTATGAACCAGTAGAGATTCCGTAGAGAAGAAAAAAGCAAAAAGAATCTCCAAGAACAACACAAACAAAATCGCTCCCCAACATTCACGTGCCCTGCGCTCTCAGTGCAGCCCCTTGAGCACGAGGCGCTTTCACTTTCTCGTATCTCCCAGTAGTGAATATCATCCAATGCAAAGAAAAGAGAACTAAAAGCAAAAAAAAACACCGACGCAAAACTCGTAACAGAAAAAGAAACTCGGAGGCTCTGCGTACGAATCTAGCATTACGGTAGCAGGACGCACACTTGTTCACCGAAAATTTTATCACTGGTGATTTGAACAAGTCTTACTGCAGGATGCACGTTGGCTATATGTGCTCCTAATAAAGAAAATGTAATAAAGGAGAGCAGAATCTTATGAGCAGGAACACGCTCGGCAAAAATGGACATGCAGTTCGGATTTATGCCCGTTGCTCCTAACAAAGAACAACTGAGTTCCCCTGCGTTAGGTGTGGAGAGGACATTCGTTGGGTGGGCGGTCCAGCTGAGCGAGTGTTGAAACTTCGGCGGCTGTAGCATCCTCCTCACTCGCTGCGGTGTCGCGAAAGTGAGGCAGTCTCTTAGCTTGGGAGCTGGACTACTTGTACAAGGAGGGACGCATTGGAAGATGCTCCACAATGGGTGTCAAAGTTTTCGGCTACGGTCCAGAAACGAAGTCAACAAGCTCGACAGCAGAGTTGGCAAGTTGAGCTACAGCTGCGGTCCAACAGCAAAACCAACAGTTCCAGCTGCAGTTATAAGTAGAGCCAACAACAAAAGCAACTACATGAGAACCGCTTAGCCAGTTTCTCGCAGTGCTTGTCGAACAAGAGGTAGGATCGGCACAGTCGTTCACAGAGGCACTATCTTCAGATGCCCATGGATCTCATGCGAGACCTAGCATGCTTCAGCTATTATGAAGATGACGATTCAATGCCGAACCCCTGGTACGGACGTTATGGATCAGTTATCCATGAGGATCACTTATCAGGACTGAATGAACCGATAGCGAAATCTCATTATCGAAAAATTTGACAGAGCAACTTCTTTCTTCTTCTTCAGCGTTTGTCCTGCTCTGTAGCGGGGTCCGCTCGTCTTATTTTGTCACGCCACTTCTCCCGATTGAATGCTTGATCGGGATGGGTGCCAACTATCTTCAAGTCCGCATGCAACGTGTCTAACCAGCGCTGCTTGGGGCGTCCTTTAGGCCGCTTTCCGGGAACCTCGAGCTCAAGACCAATCCTACGGACGGTGTCACAATTCGCGCGAAGAACATGACCGTACCATCGAAGGCGAGCTTCGCGCATTTTCTCGGCCACAGGAGCTACACCGAATCTCTTCCTTATGTCGTCATTGCGTATGCGATCCATACGCGTGACACCGGCGGTCCATCGCAACATTTTCATCTCCATGACTCCGAGGCGCGCTTCAACTTCTTTGGTCGTAGGCCAGCATTCAGCACCGTATATCGCGACTGGTCGAACGACGGTCCTATAGATCTTCGATTTGAGGCGATCTGGTATCGTCTTGTCGCAGAGAACGCCAGTCATAGACCGCCACTTAGACCAGGCTGCACTCACACGCGCGCTCACTTCTGAGTCAGACTACCGTCAGACGTAATTGTTGATCCGAGGTATTTGAACGTTGTCGTTCGCGTTAGCACACTGCCGCTGACCCTAAGGGAACCAGACTCGTCCGGGTCAGTCGTCAGGTACTCGGTTTTCTTGACGTTCAATCTAAGTCCGAAGTTTGCTAACTGGAGTCCAAGCTTGCACTTGTTCCTCGAGACCATTTTTATTCTTGCACGCGAGCATCATATCGTCAGCGTAGAGAAG
>MU915399.1:8005-19195 GCA_036418165.1 Cooperia oncophora
CGTACGCTGGAAGCGCTACGCTACGCTGCCGCAAAGTATAAACGCAGCCTTACTCAGCACCTTGTCTTCTATATGCAAACCCTTAATCCACTGCGTGTGATAGCGACCGATCGCGGGCTTTGCCGTTGTGGTCTTATCTTGCCAACTGCCTTCAAAAACAGTTCCCGCGATTAAATGTTACCGGTAGTAGGTGCTCAGTCATGAACCAGTAGCCCACAAGTAACATGTCAATAGCGAATGAGTTGAGAAGAAACCTTGGGAACACTCTGAATAGGGACTCGCTCAGCAGTGGGGCCGGCGCCTTGGACGAGTTTGTCGGACGTCAGCAAGCGGATTCAACGTGCATTCAGTTTCGGCGTGAGCACAGTAAATCGTCCTACGACGCTCTAGGCAACGCTAATACACACGCCACTTTACTTGTAAGCTGTTTCTTGCAGAGTGAAAGCAACCGTGGTCGCAATGGTTGCGATTATCACGCGTCTCTAGCTTCTTTATCTCGCCGTTTCGAGTGACGAAAGTGGTATATTCTCTGCGAATGCGGACATATGCCAAACGCACGGAGGCATTTCGCGGACCACTTGATCGCGGGAACCGTCTTTAGGAAAACAAGAACATCACTGCAGTCTAGAAGACTCCCTCTTTCCAACCATTCCCTCCACTTTCACCGTAATGTTACTGGTTCAAACACTCCCGCGTGTGTAAGTATTTAGTTTCAAGCTACTCGGGAAGCCCGCGGCTATGATCACCATTGCACTTTCAATACGTTCGAAGAATTAAGTATGCTTCTAGAGTACACATTTTCGCCTAAGTGAATAGCAGATGGTTTAATCCACGTCGATTGGTTACACTTCTCTATCGTGTTATTCATTTGATACCACCGCAGATGTGATGGCAAGGTGCGCCTTCTTCGTACACGTACGTGGTGTCGTTGTGATCGCGAGGGAGTGACTGGGTGGCGTTTGGCTGCGTTTATACTTTGCGGCAGCGTAGCGTAGCGCTTCCAGCGTACGCCAGCGGCAGTGCCGGGGAGAGGGATATCGATCTAGCGCTTCCCAGCGTCACCAGCGTAACGCTAGCGTACGCCAGCGTTTCTCCAGCGTTTCACCAGCGTTTTGCTGGCGTTTGCAGCGGCAGGGAGTAGAGACTATGTGGCCGTAGAGACGCAATCGATGTGTATTGTAGAGACTATGGGCGAGTGAGAGACGCGCAATCGATGTGTATTGTAGAGACTGAGGGCGAGTGAGAGACGCGCAATCGATGTGTTTTGTACCCTCCAGCTCTCCCATAGTCTCTACTCCCCTGCCGCTGCAAACGCTAGCAAAACGCTGGTGAAACGCTGGAGAAACGCTGGCGTGACGCGCTGGGAACGCTAGATCGATATGCATCCTCTCCCCGGCACTGCCGCTGGCGTACGCTGGAAGCGCTACGCTACGCTGCCGCAAAGTATAAACGCAGCCTTTGTGAAGGCCAAGAACCGCTACCCCAGGACGCTTCTTTGCGACACAAAAAAACAGTCATTTCATGCTCAGGTTAGGGAATGGAGAACGCCGCATGATCACAGTATGAGATTTCACAGTAGGAGATTCGTGATGGGCTTGTCGAATTTGTTGCCTGTTGCGTTGCTGAAACAACCTAACAGGAGCCAGTTCCCCTTCTACGGTCCTATGTTCCTCTCGGCTGACATGGTTATTCAGAAAATGAATTTTCCCGGCTTGAACTTCTTCGAATTCAGGGTGAATCGGCCTCTTTGCTGCTCCACGTGCAGCAGCAACAAATCAGGTCATCTATTGTGAGTATTTTGAGACATCCTCATCTCCTTTCCTTTGCGTTATTCCCTAGGGGTGACATGTCCATTGTAAGACTACACACAAAGCACCTTTAGCCAGAGCTCTGATTTCAGTGAGGTTCTTGGGAGACGGTAAAGAGGATCGTAATTCGCCGCACCGCCACGCGCGGCGATGGGCGCGGCGTTTTCATAACTCGTTTTAACCTGTCGAATGAAGCACCGGACTTCATGTAGACCCCGTCATCGTAGACACTCATTACTGTTTTCGGTCCTTAATTGCATGTTGTCGCCATCTACTGCCTGAAACCATCGTCCTTTGCGGGCGGGACGTCGCACGCGACGCCCAGCAGCGCGGCAAATTACGATCCTCTTGTCACATACCCGAGGTTCTTCTTGTTGAAGTCCACCCATAGTCTTTGACTGTCCATGACCGTTTACCCATGGCTTCGACAGAGTCACTTATCGCAGGAATAGTGTGGAGAGTGCTAATCCTCGGTGCAGCCTAAGCGAAGGGGACGGGGAGTGTTTGGACCGCATCATTCGATCATCATTCGATCCTTGTCCGTCACGTTGAGCGGCTGCGTCGCCGCTTATCTCTCACAGTCATCTATTTTTCCTTACTTTTCTCAACTATTTTGTGCTCCTGTCACGCGGATATCCTTTTCTTCACAACTGCTATAGCTTCTACAGTGGATACGTATTCACTTGTTTCAACCCATCCCTCGGCAAGTTCCAGTATTATCTTTTTTCTAGCCCATTTTTTCTCTCTATTGATTGACCGGAAGTTTCGATCTGGCAAATTTGACCATGCCTGCAAAACTTGACCGATCGCGCAAAGTGAAAGACTTGAAAACCTCGGAGGTAACATTGCCCACGGCGGGTACGGAGTCTAAAGAGGGATCTGCTCCTTCATCATCATACGTGGAGTTTTCGAACTATAGCGCAAGCGATCTTCTCAAAGCGATCATGGAAAGAAACTCAGACCCAATCATTGGGAGGATGCTAGTAGCTCTATCAGATAAAATTTTTAAAGAGGTTTCAACCTCCGTTGAGGCCGAAAAACGATCCCGTAGCCTCGTTATAAGTGGGTTGGAAGAGGCTCCACCTCAGATGCGACCATCGGAGAGGCAACGTTATCTAGAGGATGAAAATAAGTGATCTACTGGACACCCTCAAAGTCGAATGCCGTCCTGTGGAGCTTTATCGATTGGGTAGGCCGGATGCTGGTCGACCTAGGCTTCAAGTTGGTACTACCATCGAGGACTCACTAGAAAACGGCCTCAGGAAATGCTAACTGCCTCAAGGCGTCTACCATTCAAAAATGCTTTCATTAGGATGAGTGTGACCGAAGAAGAGAGGAAAAGGGAGTACGAACTCAGGCAACAAGCAGGGGAAAGGATAGACATGAATGGGTGATCTCCAGAGGAGAGCTTAGACATATCAGTGACCTCCCAAGCCAAAGGTTGGGAAACCTGTAACGATGCATGGTGGTCTGCAGGAACATCATTTAAAATGTTTTCTCCTCAATGCTCGCAGTATTACCAAAAAATTAGTTCATCTACATGCTTTTTTATCTGAAATGAAGCCTGACATCCTTGTAATAACAGAAACTTGGTTGACCCCGCATATTCTTGACTCTGAATTGACCGGTGGTTTCCCTTACTTCCTGTATCGGAAGGACCGTACCCAGAGAAAGGGCGGA
The DNA here is from genome assembly GCA_036418165.1 of Cooperia oncophora. Taxonomy (NCBI): domain Eukaryota; kingdom Metazoa; phylum Nematoda; class Chromadorea; order Rhabditida; family Trichostrongylidae; genus Cooperia; species Cooperia oncophora. Next base: position 11,494 of record MU915399.1, read on the forward strand.
GGAGTCTGCCGCATGGTGAGCTCTTTTCTTAAGTGCACGAAAGTGACGTTGAACACCAACATGACCCCAACTCTGCTGTGATATTTTACACATGGGGCCGCCTCTTCTCTGGAGATCATCCCAGTCTATCGCCCTCCAAACACTACGCCAGCCGATGACTCAACATTACTGGATCATCTCCTTGATCTTAGCTCAGTCTATAACGACACTATTCTGCTAGGTGACTTCAACCTTAACATAGAGTGGGAGTATAAACAACCAATAAACCATACCTCTGCCAATTTCTTGATTTTTTCAGTAGCTGTAAACACATGCAGTACGTAACGCAGCCCACACACGGCCGCAACATGTTCGATATCATACTAAGCTCATCAATTGCATGTGAATGTATACCACCACTCTCTCCTTCCGACCAGGGCACGCCATCTTTGTGATCATCACAACAGGGGGGTCGTATTTGCCCGCGATGGAGGGGGGGGGTCGTAAACGCATGGCCCATGTTGAAGTGGAGAGAGCGGTGATACACGGTACAAGTAAAAAGAAGCTCAAAAGGGACGATGTAGATGACAATAAATAGAACTAGGCACTATCGAACTATTCCTAGGCCAAAAAACTAAAAAAATATTGCTGAAACTTTTTCCTCCTTCCTCACAAAAAACTTCAAGACACTTCGCCCACCAACCCTCCTCATCTGGTCTAGGTAAATCCCAATCCACTAATCCGCAAAATCTAGAAAAGAATCATTGCAAAAGCTACCTATGAAACCGTAGAAATTGAATCCTGAGCAATTTCCTCACAACAAAATCAAATTCAACAAAACAAAATTAAACTCAACAAAACAAACAACCAAAGTAATTCACAATAAAATGGATAAGAAAAAACTCACCGCTCACGGAACTATGGATTACTTTTGAATTTTGGCTGTTCGCGGTCAGCGCGCTCATACAAGCGCATTGGTGCGCGCTATTTTACGGTTTGGAGCCAATTTCAAGCCAAACACGTGAAAGTACCCTCATTTGAACACCCATAACTTCGTTGAAAGTGAACTATCGGAGAGGGGTAAGTGGGAATGAGTAGAGCTAGGTTGGCTCTTGTCACCTGTATTGAGCGATTTCAAAAACGTTCGTTCCAGAGATCTGTACGTCCGAGTGTGGTCGGATCTTCATACACGACCTTCGTAAAAAAGGAACTGGTGCCCGGAAGCTTGAAGATTCTTATCTTTCTGATCATTTTATTGTTGTATCGCGTCGCTTATACTGCTACATTCGAAAAAATTCCGAATTGTGGTCATTTTGTATATTGTCAGCGCTCGCGCGCAGCGGATCACCTTGATAATATATTCAATGCGTCGCGAGGCCAGAAGACGTCAGTGTCTCGAAGTTATGTTCGTTATCTATATATATCTCTAATCTCTCGATATTCATATCATGGGTAATAGGCCATTGGCGCAATTGGCGTCAGCATGTGCAATGCGCATTGCATGGGCTTCACGCAGGGTGTTTGAAAGGTGTGAACTCATGAGAGTGAAAATAGGGCTTCCCAATTGCAAGCAAATGTGCTCCTGTAATCAGAAAAGTCCGGGAATGTACTTTCATCTGTTTATTAATCGTCACGTCGTGAGTCCTCTTGTTTGTTTATATATTCATGGGCCCTTGTGATGGGATCTATGTGTTCGTGTTTGTAGTGGTAGCGGTCCTATTCATCCGCCCCTTCGCTCGTACGTAGTTGTCAGGTATGCTACACCAGCGCCAGAGTGCTGGACGTGCTTGGGACGTACGTAGGTACTGCCCCCCCCCCCGCTCGACAGCAAAATTTTGTAAAAAACCAGAAACTTTTTGGGAAAAAAATAGACAAAGTGGTAGGAGGTTGGAAAAATCTAGGGAAGAGGTAACGTGGGGAGGGGGGTCGTACTTGAAGATGGAATTAGGGGGGGTCGTATTTTTCAGGAAATGATCACAACGCAATGGCGTGCCCTGCTTCCGACCATGGGGTAGTTTCGTTCAAAATTCTTGAAAAGCACCGTATCGCTGATTCCACAATCGTCCCGAATTTCAGCAGTGTAAACTACAAAGCATTGAACTCTTATTTTCTCAGTGTGGATTGGCTCACCTTGTTTGACAACTTCACATCAGCTAGCGATGTCTACAGAAGATTTTGTGAATCATTATACATGGCGTTTTGTTAAGTTCAAAACTCCTCGAACGGTAAGAACGGCATATCCAATACATATACGGAACTTACTACTTCAGAAAGAAAGATTATTTCTCTCTCTTAACCGTCCATTGAAAGATAACCTTTGCAAAAAGGTGTGTCGGGACCTTGACGGCCATGTAAAGAAGCTTCTGCCAATCGTGGACATCGTCTCACGAGAGGGTCAAATGAAACGGTTTTTCCGCTATATTCGACGGGAAACAAGAGATAAGGGTTGCCTACCTTGCTTGATACCTCGGGCAAGAAACACATGCCAGATATCAAAGCCAGAATATTAGGCGAATATTTTGCTTCCGTATTCTCCAGCAGTGGCTCTGAGCAGAACGTACCAGATGTTAGGGGCATTCCACAAATAGAAGAGCAGACTTTCGGGGGTCTTCTTTTACCCAGGAGATGGGATTGGGAGCCGGATTTGAGGAAAGAAACCTGAGTCACGGCCATACCTAAATCTCCTACGGCTGCAAACTCCTATTTTCGACCGATAAGCATTACGCCTGCTCCCAATAAGCTAATGGAGAGACTAATCAGAGACACGATACTGGCTCGAGAAGTTCCAACATGATTCGAACAGCATGGTTTCTCAAGTGGGGCCTCCACGGTATCCAGTTTATTGGATAGCATTGTTTGACTTGTAATTCGCTCTGAACAATGGAAATGCGTAGACATGTCTTCGTTGACTAGTCAAAAGCACTTGATAGGGTCTGCCACCGTAGACTAGTCAAAAGCATTTGATAGGGTCTGCCACCGTAGATTGCTAGTCAAATTGCAGCATCTGGGGATTTCTGGGCAGCTTCTAGATTGGCTGAGATCTTTTCTAAATCAACGATACATGACCGTCAGGGTTCGTCACAGCTTCTCTGACAGACACCACTGTCAAAGTGGTATACCCCAGGGAGGCATTTTGTCATCGTTGCTTTTTTAGTATACAGGGGGGGGGCAAAAAAAGACTTTTTTCTTCCTCGACTTTCGAGGCGCTATAAGTTACACTTTAGTGAATTCTTATCGGACATTTCTACAATCCTCATCATTACGGGGCGTGTCAGTGCGGCTGCGTTTGGCGCGGTACCAAAGTCGTTCTGCACCAATTGTTGAAGCGGGCAAGTGACATTACTGTATTATATCCTTCGTATTACTCGTTTTCTACCACTTTTTGTCGCATACGCGTTTCAACGAAAAGGCTGAGAACGGCTTCAAACAGTGTGCGCACTCCTACTGGCTGATACGCCCCGACAGTCCGTAATGATGAGGAGAGTACCACCGTATTAAAGAGCATATTGAATACTATCATGATACTCCGCCACAGCCTTCTGGAGGAGCGCCATCGAGAGATTCTGCCACGCGACCGTGAGTGGGTGCCTGAGATCAGCGAGATAGTCGATTTCTCCGCCACCGTAGACCACCCTATTGAACTCCGCCCGAACCAGGTAATTGAGGGGGTTTGGGTCAGATGACCTGCTTGAATATTCCACCTTCCTCAGGTACTCAACGCCCTCCATTCCAAGTAGGCGAGTGTTTCTCCAACGCCCTTCGATTTCATGTGGTGGCACTCAATGCTGTAGCAGTACAAAGTTTCCAAGAAGGTACGGGCGACGACATGTGGGGAGGATATTCTTCTCGAGTTGCTCGATGTAACCGCCAGCGCTCACCTTTAGTCCGGGGCCCACGAAGAAAATATCGGTCTCTCCATTCCAGGTACGTCCGGTCCCCACCATCAACTGGCGCCTTGGCGACTGAGGTGAAGATGATGTCCTAGACCGTAGCGACGTTGACGGAGCTGCTCGATGATGGAGGTCTTCCAGATCGAGAGTACTGGTCTCCAGGTAGCTATCCATGGGTGACTACTAGAAGTTTCGCAGCTGTTTGGAGGTGACATGAATTCCAAAGGTCTTCTCCAGTCAGGCTGCGACTGGAGATGACTTCATATTTTGGTGTACATGAAGGTGATGGGCGAGAGCCAGCTCTTATCGAGGAACATCTTGGGTATCTTCCGCCCTGGTACTCGTATCCACGTCTTCTCTCTGGGCAGCGAAAACTTTGCTGATATGTGACTCGGTCGAAATGTCTTTTTTTGCCCCCCCCCTGTATATTGGACCTCCCTGCTTACATTACTACTTCCCCCGAGGTGAAGGTTCAGATGTATGCTGATGACATAAAAATATATGCCGCATACGATACTACCAACAAGAGTGAAGTTCAAGCAGCATTTAGGCTATCCCTAGTGAAAATGTCGGAGTGGGCTGCCTCTTGGGGCTTGACGATCAACTTAAACAAGTGTTCCCTTTTGCACTTGGGGGATAACGTTTCGCCGAGGTATGAAATCAATGGGGCTTTCCTGGAAGGCTGCAGTAAGCTCGAAGATCTTGGAGTCTTGTTACAGGAATGACTTGAAATTTTCCGTACAGATTGAGCAGGTGGTCGGAAAGCATTCGCTGCGCTTTTCCTAATCTTTCGAAACATTCAACTTAAAGAACCAAACGCTGGTCCGACTGCGAAATGCATACGTCTTACCACACGTAAACTACTGTCAGATTTTGAATCCCTTTTTGGAAAGAGATATAGCTAAGGTGAAAAAGGTGCAGCAGACTTTCACAAGACTGGTGTACCTTAGAGTACACCCGAAAACAAAACCGAATAGCGTGCCAAAGTATGAGGAGCGCCTAAAATGGTTAGGACTATTGAGCCTCAAAGACAGGAGGTTAGTCAATGACCCCACACATTGTTTTCGCATACTCGGAAGTGAACCGTCCAAAACCTAGCAAATACCGGGTTTTTAGACCCTGTAAGGGGAGAACAGGGAGCTTCGGATTGAGCTATGTGAAAATTCAAAAGACAATCTATTCGCTTATAACTGACTCCTATTTTTGTCGTATGGCCGGGATGCTCAAGGACTCGTGTGATTCTATCGTCGGCAAGCCAAGCGACGCCGCACACGCCGCGCACGGCACGCCGCAACGCGGCAATCCCGGAGTGGCATTACCGTACTCCCGAGTTGTCATCGGAGCAAGGGATTAGCGTTGTTTCACGGCGTCCTTTAGCAACGCTTCGATGCTCATGCGATCACTTTCTCGATCACTGGTTTCAAAATGGCTATTGCTTTCAGCATTTTGCAGATGTTTAATTCTCTCGTCAGAGTAACTACAATGAGTTCCGGGTTTGCAGCTTATTTTACTGTTTTTGTTCAGAACGATGAAATATTCCATAATGAGAACTCAATTAGGTCTCGTGCCTGTATGTAATCTTGAAGTTTTTCTTTTTTTTCGTAGCGCATCTGTCTTCGCCGGACTAGTCTCTCGCCTATTGTAAAGTAATCCCCCATAGTGTTGATTCTGACCTGTGTTTATCCCAGTTTTCATTCCATAGACCGCTTCGGTTGTTTTCTTTTCTTCTCTTTCACTTTCTAGTATAACACACATGAAGTGATTTAGGCTCGTGAACATTCTCTCAAATTTCTGATAAATCCACACCGTGCTGTGCACTTGCAGATTTTCATTCTTTCTTTTCCAGTTTCAGAGTTTCATTCTTGGATCGCGAGACCTCACTTTTTCGCATTTCCAAAACGACACCCTTTTCGTTAGTTATTAGTTGGTGGTGGATCTGAACACTTTCTTCGAGGGAAAAGGTCTATTAGATAATTCTACTCTGTGGCTTCAACTTGTCGAATCCTCGGTTTCGATAGGGCAAACGTTTGAAAACCAAGGTTGGTTTTGCACTTAAGCTACCTTCAGTTACCACGTTCCATGTGCTTAACATCATAATGTGAATTTTCAGGCAATGCGGTCTCTTCCTGAAAAGAATTAGAAGCTTGTCTCTGGACGAAGTGATGATGTTTATGCGTGATTAGTTTATGAAAAAGAATGACTCTGACAAGGTTCTGTAGGCTCCCTAGTCCTTCGTCCTGGATTTTTCGATTCTCAATATATGGTGAAAATATTTAGTTCTATGCCTACAATATCCGTCATATGTATGGGAAAGAAGGTCGTCGTGTGGAATATCCCGCTTTTTCATGCTCGCATTCTCGGACAGTGAAGAGTAAAGTTTGAAAACTGTTAGATCTACCTTTGGAAACTTGTGTTTCATCTTTTCTTGTAATTTGTTTCGTTTCCCCAGTGATGTACTTTTTCACTGTACTTTATGTAACAATGTTTTAACGATTTATGAAGTCACTCATATCAAGTAGCTAATACTTTTCTGTAACGAATTCCGCTTTTTTAATTTTTTCACTGCGTTTGCATTCTGATCTCCGAGACTAGTGAACGCACTTTGTTTTTGCAAATCTCTCTCTTGTTTGAATGGTGTTTCTTGGAATAAATTATGAACTTTTAATAAATTTTTTCGTTCAAACAACTTCAGCAGCTACTACTGGCACCTGGGAACCTTGAAGGAACAATCGGAATGATTCTGAAACGAAAGGATATGCGTGAAATAGGAAGGGTGCAGCCAGCGATTTTCATAAAAGTGGCTTCTTGGTGTGCGAGTGTTGGCACATTGAGATTTTGTTGCTTGGCGCGCAAATTATTAAAGGGATCATCGGCCCTTTAACAATTTGAACGCCACGCAACAAACACGTACGCGCGGCCGCCACGCCACCTCGCTCCTCCCACTGGCGCGACGACCCCACGATAGAATGACCACACACCCCTCAACAAGCTGCCACCCTAGTTGTTCAGATGAGAAAACGGTAAGTTATTTAAGAACATATGAAGGAAGATCTGTATTACGGACTCGCTTCACTCCTTATTCTAAATGGGACCAATTCAGATGGCAAAAGACTGAGATGTTCTTCCGGGTGAGGTCAACGGCGATCGGTAGTACAAAGAGCACTTCCTGTTGCGGCCGTGTTTTGTTTTATGTTCCACACTTTGATGTTGTTAACTCCATGTTAATGGTGTTGTAAAGCTCTCAGCGGATGGCATTTTTTCTACTTTGTTTCATTTGTCTTATCCACGCTGTACGCCATATGGTGCCATAGGGGTGTTCGCCACGATCCCGCCCCACATTTGATTTCTTTTTCCCGTATGCTTCTGCTCGATCCGTTTACATTATACTCTTTCATTACACTAGCTATCACTCACCGAGCTTGCATTTGCAGTACACAATGTCGCACAATTTGCACTGTGACAAAACGTACCTGCGCCACTGTTTGGTTTTGCTCCACGATTTCGGCTGGAATGCAAAGGAAGCCCATACCAAGCTGGTGGATACATACGGTGAGGACGTCATCTCTTACATGACATGCAAGAATTGGTTCGCCAAATTCAAGAAAGGAGACTTTTCTCTCGAAGATGCTCCGAGGTCGGGTCGGCCGATGGAGTTGGATTTGGAAGTACTACGTTCCACCGTGGAGGAGGACCCGTACCTCACCAGAGAAATGGCGACCATGCTTAGCTATGATCATTCGACGGTTGCACGTGGACTAGAAAAGCTCGGCAAGGTAGCAAAGCTTGGTCGATGGGTCCCACATGAACTGTCCGCTTATAACCTCTTGAATTTT
>MU915400.1:5319-18116 GCA_036418165.1 Cooperia oncophora
GATTACCACATCTTCCGGTCCATGCGAAACTTCCTGGACGGAAAACAGCTGAAGAACGAGCGCGACCTCGAGGACGTGATCGAGGACTGGGCGAGTCGCGGCTGGCCGGCTTTGGGAGGATGGAGTTGCCTCTCTACCCGATCGTTGGCGAAAGGTGGTGGGTATGCATGGAGATTATATCATGGACCGGTAAGTTCAACTTGGTGAGTTATCTTTATAAGCTCTGCAAAAAACGAATGGCCAACGAACTTTGTGGACACCCTAATAGTAACACAAGACCCTGAGAACTTCCCGTACAACCTAATATTAAAAAGCGCTACCAGTCTGAGTGGTCGTGCCCCCTTGTGACTATTTATCCAAAGCAAGGGATGTGAACTGATAAACAAACCGTCCCCTATAGCATGTTCTCTCGACAGTACATATTCGTTTCTGAACAATGGGCGACAGGTAGTGATGCTGCGTAGCAACTCTGTCACCGTGAGGCCAAGTGTCAGCGCTTCCTGAAAAATACTCGTAAAACTCGAGATGCCATATGAAGTGTGCATATGCATCCCGTCATTTCATAAGCATGAAAGAATTTTCGCGAAGCCAAAAATATTTAAAAGCTGCCTAGCCAACAGCAGAACAAAACCTCTTTTTGTCAAAAACCCCAATCTTGTTCAGTCACATTCACTAGATTCTGAGCGAAACTCAGAGTTTCACATCCCCCATCCTATGGTCGTGTCAGAACCTCGGCTGCTCAAGAGTGAATGCGGGCCTTAGCTGGTCATGTGAATTCAGGAATTTCCTTTGTGCCCTCTGCCAGAGAGACTCGGGGCTGGCCCAACCATATTCACCCGGGTGACGGACTTTAGTTGGTGCGGCATACGGTAAGATACTGTAGCGTATCTCCGAGGCCTGCCTGCGGCATGACCTCACTTAATTGCTGCGCTGACTGCTGACCTCTCACTGGCTGCTCAACGAAACGAGATGAATCGAATTCATCTAGTAGTAGGATTTGATATGTGAAGATCAGTACTTTCCTAATTCCATAAATATTGAATGACGATAAAGGTTCGTATCGATGAAAACCGTGGTGGAATTTCTAGGAATTTCCGTTTTTAAGTGCACCCAACATCTTGTGATCTTCCAAAGGCAAAGTATTGGGGTGGACCATAAGCAATGGCAATTTCTTCTGACACATATTTTCAAATGAAGAGTGAGAATTGTTCCTAGTATGTTAAGACTGTTTAAAAGATAATTTTCTGCTCTATAAGATAGCATGGTTGCCTTGCATTCTATTGAAATGGGATTGAATTCGACCCAAAAGTAAATTTTCGACAACACTTGTTTGCATTCTACGGTTCCCGAGTTACAGAAGAAGCTCAAGACTTGCGGCATATATGACCTAGCGAAGCTGCTCTCAATGACAGCCTAATGTTGGCTTGAGCCATTGTAGCAATAGCTACAATTATTTCATTTCTTTAGGCTTTCATTTCAACTGTTAACTTGTTTGTTGATAGGTAAAATGATCTGCTTCAGTAACGCGCTGTGTACAATGATTGATAAGTATCTTTGAGGGATAAGATAGAATATGGTATAAGAAGTGATGGCAAGCCGGTATGGTTCATTCGTTGGTTCATTCATTCAGACTACATCGCGATACAAGGACTGAGGCGTCACGTCAATACCTGGACTTCATCCAAGGAGCAGGCATTCAACACATCCGGCAGTAGCAATAAAGCTTGTTCTCATTACGACTCGTCGTGCACAGTCAACACAAAACCGCGTGGCAGCAAACACTATAAAATTGGTGCATCGGCCAATTACGGATCCAGGTCAGTTAACACAGGAGGCTCAGCACAGTGGCTACTTCACATCGTATTCATTGCTTCACAAAAGTTGACAGGTATTTCTCCAAACTTTGAGTGGTATCACTTTATGTCTTTACAACTTAGAGCCGTCATATAGGTATGCCTAGCTCGAGCTCGAAAAAACAAAGAGCAAAAATAGCGGGGCAGGTCGTACGGGCTCGACAAAAAATCCACAACCACTGCTGCGCCCTGGCGTAGAAGTTGAGAAGATACAATTTAGGCTGCCGCTCCCTGATTTTGATGAAAAAAAGCGATTAGATCCACCGCAAAGCGTCGCACTGCCACAACTCCCTTCAAAGAAGGCAAAATGAAAAGCCATGAGTACCGTTAGATTTGCCCCCATGTGGCGAATTCAATGCTGTATAAAGTTCTGAAGATCGGCGTAAGCTGCCCGTCAAGCAGTCTCTCCCTTGCAAAAACATGACAGGAGATCCCAGATTTTTGACCTCCAAAGACGTAACTTTCTTCGGCTCCTCACCATTCATCGCCAAGTTTCGAACCTGTTGATGCACTTCTGGCTCAAATTGGGCTGGTAGGGCAGTCAGCTGGACTTAGAATTCCACAATTTTTCTCTCCAGACGTCTGAGAGCGTAGTCATCGGATATACAAACCGTGGCGCCGAATCGCCGTGAGCGGGCTGTGCTCTCGGTTTAGGTATTTATATAGAAAACTCCTAGGGCGTTGCTTCCCTTGGCGAGGGGAGGGGAGAATGTGTACAAATAGGCCCTGAAGATGCGACCGGTGTTTGCCCGTGGTCTCGGTGGTACAACCAGTTTGCAGTGTCCTTGTCGACTTTCATGTGTGGACGCTCATTAGTGGACGACGGGTACCCGTAAGCTAGGAGCATAAGAAACACTTTTGAACAATAACTGCGCTGCCTCGGTAGTACTTGAATGACGTGCGCCCAGTCGCAAGAGCTGGTTTCTGCTCTGATTGCGGTAGCGGTTGGCCCGATAAACCTTGAACTCGTACACTCCATAGAAAATGGAACCTGCGCAAATGTCATGGAAGGACCTGACCAAAAACCTACGACGGTGTTAGGTTCGCGAAGAACAATGCTATCGCAACGATATGACAAACATCCCATTCGTGAAAGAAGTCCACCCTTTGTTTCATCTCCATCCCTTTATTGTTTTCAAGGGCTGGGGAACGCGATCATCCTTTTCGTTGACTACTGCATTCTTCCCAAATTTGGGCTTCAGATAGCGAATCCCACACAGTACACTTGGCTCATCGAGCACTACAGGATATTGCCTTCAATTCATGAATCTCAGTCTTGATTATTTATGCATCAAAGTTACGCTAAGGAGCTGAATTATGTGCAAGCGGCGGAGCCGGGACGTCGCGGTGTCACAAAAACTACCACCGGGAAACAAGTCACCAGAAGGCACTTCCCATTAGTAAACATGAAAGCACTGTCCTGTATTAAAATACGGATGGGGAGACTCTTTTTCTAGCTTTTCCCAAACGGACTTATCTTTTTGATACTGAGCTTGACTACAGGCGAATAAATTATAATTTTTCCAGGCGAATGCGCATTGAATTGTTTGTACATTAGAATTTCTGCTGTGCAATGGCAAGCACTGCAGTGTCAGTATCTGAGATACGTCACGAATTTGAATCTCTTCAGTTTGAGATACCTAAGTGTACAAACTGGCTCTAAAGATGGAAACCTTCTCAACTATTGCCTGCCACATTCCGCTCTATGTAGGGTTGCAGCAAAATTTGTTGTTTTCAAATATTTTTCAGTTTTTTTTCAAAACTACCTCACTGCTACGCAGGATTTTGCCTCGTTGAAGACTATAAATCGTGGAGTATCCCCTTCGGAGATATTCATCAATTTCAATCAGAAGACCTACTGCAGAGGCAACGTTTCATGGCAAAGAAGACCTGGCGTAACGAGCTAGACCCAGCAAATTGCAATCGCAGGTTGCAAGTGATAAGAGCTTAATGTGAAGAATACGTCAGCGGCGTGAGCACCTTTAGTTGGGGTGTCTGGCGATCGGATTGGGTGGCTGCAGCTGTCCTACCGTGACTGCGGACGCTGCCTCGGACGCTTAACTTGACACTACCCTGACGCCGCTGCTTCAGCCGCTCCCTAGGACCGGAGAACTCGTCCACAAGCCACGCACCATACTGATTCGTATAATTGATCGACCTACAATGGTGAGACGCCTCCGTAAACGCCGAATTGCGTACTGATCGCTCAACTACGCATTCTCTTCCGTTTTTGAGCGGAGTTTCGACTTTTTTTCGCCTACCAGCCATTACATAACTACAGCTATAAACGGCTATCGATTATTCAATGCATTTCTGTACAACTGCGGAGCTACTAAACCAGTGGTGAGTTTTTTTACAGTTGCTTAAAAGTTGATTTCTATACTGTTTGCTTACTGGAGGCTATTAGTTTCATGACCATTTTGGGATCATGACACATTCTTCTTCTCAGTTCGCTCACAGTTATTTTTCCTTGTTCACGATCATTGAAGAGTTCCTAACAACTGTTTTTTTTTACACGTTTGCACAAAAAAGTTACCAGAACAGCTTCACGATGCATTATTCCTCAATATTCTGGTGGGCTTTCCTGATACAATTTTCCTTGGACTTCAGTCCGCTTTACTCCCTTTCTAACCGTTGGCACTGACAATTTCGCCTGTCGACCCTGCTGACGAGCAACATTTCTCACTAATTACTGCCATAGGGGAGTGTGCGACGTCGCTGTCTCATTTGATATGCCCAAAGGAGACACGAAGTCTCCCGTAACTCATCCCGAAAAAGAAGTTGAGGTCGTAACTGGGTCATTGGAAGATTATTGTAGATATATTTATTTATTATTTATTTATTTTACTATGCACGCGGGAAGCGTGCGTTTATAAAGCTGCCTCCGCGAACTGGATCAGTAGAACAAACCACATTCAAACAGATAATAAATGAACACAACGGCATCACACGAATACTTTTAAAGATGTCGCAGGAAAAGCTCTTCACACCTTCCAATATTAGAAATCCCTCAACTCCGAGTGAGCGAGTAGTTGTTCAACTCGTCATTTCCTTTGTAACACTCTTGTATGTGGCGCCTCTCTGTAGGGCTGATGGCAGAGACTGCAGCCATCTGGCTCCACGGAAAATTAGTGAGTTAAATATCTTAGATCGATGGCTATTGTTCAATTTCGGGCATTGTATGGACAGTGAAGAGGAACGACCTCTGCTTGGCCTGAATACCCAGTACTTACTAGGCTTCAGTCTTAGTTCTCCTTTGAGTAACTTGAAGCAGAACAATATGTCATGAAACACCCTTCTATATAGTAAAGACTTCAGGTTGAAAATCTGTAAGCGCTCTCTATAGCTAGGTAACCCACGTGGATATAATGGGCTTGGATAACATCGGTACATTAGAATTCTGGTATATATGTCGAGATATGAGTCAGGAAAAACGTATTTAAGCTAAATGTGATAAAATTTTTTTTTGAATAGTCTGCTGTTAATGTGTACAAAGGGGTAAAAAACACTTGTTAGGAACTCTTCGATGATCGTTAACAAGGAAAAATAACTGTGAGCGAACTTAGAAGAAGAATGTGTCATGATCCCAAAATGGTCATGAAACTATGCTCTTCCAGTAAGCAAACAGTATAGAAATCAAGTTTTAAGCAACTGCAAAAAAAAACTCACCAATGGTTTAGTAGCTCCGCACTTGTACAGAAAGGCAATGAGTAAGCAATGGTCAATATACAATATTAGTAGTGTGGTTTCAAAATAGTTGGTAAGGCCAAAGAAGTCGAAAACCCGCTCAAAAACGGACTGTAGAGAATGCGCGTAGTTGAGCGATCAGTACGCAATTCGGCGTTTACGGAGACGTCTCACCATTGTAGGTCGATCAATTATACGAATCAGTATGGTGCGTGGCTTGTGGACGAGTTCTCCGGTCCAAGGGAGCGGTCACGTGCAGGCTCAGGCAGTGTCAATTAAGCGTCAGCAGCGTCCCAGACACGGTTAGGACATGCTTGCCAACCACGCCATACGACCGCCCCCTTCAGTATTGAGTGCATACGGTTAAGATAGGTAACCCACCACCTAGCGGCATCATCCCTGAGGCCGCTTGCTCGGCATGACCTCACTTAATTGGGCGCTGTGTGGTGTTCTTAAAAGCATCTCACTTCACGCCGTATTCATGCCTGTCGGCGAGACTTCGCACCTGCGGTGTTGCCTGACTTATTTAATTGCCCTCTCACTAACTCCTGACCTTTCCTCTACTTGACGATTACATCATGATGACAGCCTATTTAGTGCCAATTTTAAATAAAATTAGACGTAGGAAATGTCTCAAAAAAAGATGTTTTCATAAATTTAAAATGTGAAGAACACATTTAGCCACTTAGAGCAACTGAAATACAGACGTAAACAACGAGAAATTACTGCAATATTTAAATGGGAAAAAAGACCACGTATTGAATGAAAATTTCTATTGTTTTCATCATGAGAAGGTATCCCAAAAGATTTGAACTTCTAGGCTCTGTAATTACTTGAAGGTTGAATGTGTTTTGCGCCAAGAACTCGCTGTAATTGCAATGACTCTATTGATGCCCCTCTAAAGGGAGGTTAATTCGTTAAATATGACCGTCAGTACTTTAACTGTTAGGCATCTCTTTTATCAACCTCACACCTAATATAAAGGTCGTCGCTAATCAGTATTTAGGCGGGCTGATTAGCGCAAAACTTTACCAGTGTTGTTTGTGACGTTGTTGTGTGTTCAGAGCATGAACGATAACATGAACTCCCTTTCCTCCGTTCCCACCAATTCTTTGATTTTACCTGAGTAAATTTGAAATATCCCTTTTTTACCTCATCATATAATTAAGGAATTAGCAAAGCTGATCCTCGATTGTTACTTTCAGATTCGATGTATGCCTTCGAAATGGCGCATCTCAAATCGAAGTGGAAGAGTATTGTAGAAAAACGGCTAGATTTGTTACTAATACTACAATTAGTAGCCTTAATTTATGTGTTTCATTTAATCGCTTTTAAACATGCTTCTCATCTTTGATTGTTTCATGCTATTCAAACTTTTCACTGTATTCCATAATTCTATTGAATTTGCTAAAAAAACAGCACTAATCAGTCTGTCATCATGATGTAATCGTCAAGTAGAGGAAAGGTCAGGAGTTAGTGAGAGAGCAATTAAGTCAGGCAACACCGGAGGTGAGTCTCCCCGACAGGCATGATAGGTGTGAACTGAGATCTTAAAGAGAGTCCTACACTGCGCTGACTACGCTACGCTGACTGCTCAACGCAAACGTGGCCATGAGTCTTTATTATCGTTTTGCAGTAAATTCCTCGCCCTATTTTCTGAACTCTCTTTTCACACGGATATTCAAGTGCTAAAGCTGCAGCGTCACACGGATATTCAAGTGCTCAAGCTGCAGCGTCAGGTCGAAGAAGTCGAGCATGTTTGACAACCTCATTTATTAACCTCCAAACAAAAACCGAAAACCGCACAGGCCCAGCTGCTAATTATATGGCCAAGAAGCCATATACTATGTCTCTTGAGAACGCTTACGATTGTTCAAGTTATTCAACGATTTCAATTCCGACCTCACAGACAAGCACCGCATTCAGTCCGTCTGAGAGCTTACTGGGTTAACTTATTTACGGAGGGAGAATTTTTTCATGCCCAAGATTTGTAGAATCGTGATGATCATCGAAATGCTCGTCTGTCCCTTAATTGAGCAAGCATCTCTTTCTCGCATGTTTTACGTTCAAAAGTTAGGAGGATTCTGCATGCAGTCGCTCTTCAGAGGGTTCCCATGGTTTTCTTTTTTTTTACAATACACATCACAGGCGTCGCCGAATTCCCATTTCTTGATGGCTATAGTGTTTGCTGCCACGCGGTTTTGTGTTGACTGTGTACGACGAGTCGTAATGAGAACAAGCTTTATTGCTACTGCCGGATGTATTGAATGCCTGTCCTTGGATGAAGTCCAGGTATTGACGTGACGCCTCAGTCCTTGTATCGCGAAGTAGTCTGAATGAATGAACGAACGAATGAACCATACCGGCTTGCCATCACTTCTTATACCATATTCTATCTTATCCCTCAAAGATACTTATCAATCATTGTACAGCGCGTTACTGAAGCAGATCATTTTACCTATCAACAAACAAGTTAACAGTTGAAATGAAAGCCTAAAGAAATGAAATAATTGTAGCTATTGCTACACTCCCCACCCTTCTAATAGATATCTGGATGTTGGAGGTTCTTTCCGGCTGTGGATTGTTCAGCCCTTTGACTTGTGATCGAAGTTGTGATATCCAGAATTGTTGTCTGATTAGACTCATCGTCGCCGCCAGAGGATTAATACCAGCTGTGACCTCGTATCATGTACCTCGACGGAACAATGATTTTCGGCTAGTATGGCTTTTCCTGAATATAAGATGGGGTACTTTGTCGAGAATTTTATAATTTGGTCTGCTTTTGCCAGGCGCCCGCTAACAGCGATATACTCCTTCCTTATCCTTCTGAATATTGAGGTCTTTCAGCGCCTTTCTGATGTCATTGGTGACATTGAGTCCTTGGTGGTTTTTTATTATGAATTTCGCTGCGGATTCTATTTCGCTCCCGCACAGGTAGTCTATCAGAATGCCGGAGGGTAGAGGCGGTATTCCGATCGTGATTTTGTTTCCACCCATCCTATTGATTTTCGTCACTGTTGATCGAATAAAACGAAGGGCATATGCAACAATCCGCTTTGCTTGGGTAAATGTGTGTACCCTTCTTTGTGTGCATTATCGTAAATCGTCACCTCAGCCGCTATGATTGTATCCGATTTCGTTTCCGCTTCCTTTTCTTGGCTTTCCTTAGACAAAAATCCGAATAGTGTGTCCCGTAAGGGCCAATGGGTCACTTCGTGCTGTAGCCACTTTGGTCCTGTCCACCAGTGATGGTGACTGAATTCGCTCTTTGTCAGACCTCGTGTTCCGCAGTCAGCGGGGTTATCTTCCGTGGATACGTGTCCGAATTGCATGAGGCAATGTTCGTTGGCTAGGTGTTCTACAATCCTTCTTATTTCCATTAATCTGCGGTGAATGAAAACTCCTAACTCTCGTTTGGGAGAGCTTTTCAACCAGCACAAGGCAATTTCGGAATCCGATAGGATGTAACTTTCTCTTATATGTAGCACACCCTTCAGTTGGGTTATGATAGCATTCGCGAGACGTGCTGCCAGTGTGATTGCGTTCATTTCGAGCTTTGGTATTGTTGTGTTTCCATGGATTGAGGGTAGTTTTGATTTTGCCATTAGAAGCTGGATCGTTCCGGAGTGCCTCATATAGGCGCATGCAGTTATTCCTGTGGTGCTAGCATCTGCGAAAATCACAAGCATCACTGTGCTCATTTTTGGCGTCAGATATCTTGGAATAGATTTGTGAAATCCGATCATATCGTTTCTGATTTTGTTCCATTCTTCTTTTTCTTTATTGGGTAGAGGGGTATCCCACTCATATTGATTCCTTCTAAAGGTTTGTGGAGATTTTTGATCTATGGAGGAGCGGGATTGTACCAGCCCATAGCGGTTTCGTTTAACAGCTGGGCTATCGCCACTTGTACAGTCCAGCTTATGTGATTGTCGCGTGAAGACTCCTTCATTGAGCCACTTGAGCCTCATTAGCCGTATCGGCTTCTTGGAGTTCCACTCGATTCCAAGAATTTTCTGAATGTGCCTACTTGCTTTATCTACATCCGGTATCGAGTTCATGAGTGCCAAATCGTTGGATGTGAACTCACGCAAGTTCATTTTCAGCTCGTGGAATATTGCTTCGAGCTATGGTAGTAATTGCAGCGCTTCTTCATAAGAATCGGCTTGTCAAGAGTACGTTGTCCACGTAGAGGTTGTCCTTGATCTTTTGAGCTATATCTTCTTCTTTGTGCTGTCAAGATGATAATGGGTTGTTCCTGCCAGAAGAAAAGGGGAGGATTTCAGTCTCGGGTAAAGCGAAAGAATGTCTGGGATATTGTCCACTGAAGGAGGTTGCTTATGATCCTTGAGCCACAGACAACGTGTTGCGTCCCTATCTACTTCATGTAGACGAACTTGTAAGAACGCCTTTTCCACGTCCGAAATTAGTGCTATTTTGCCGATCCGAAAGCGTAAGAGTAAGCCATATATCATTGGTAGCATTACTGGTCCTCTGTGCAGAACGTCGTTCAAGGAGGGACTATCTTTGAAGTGAGCTGATGCGTCAAATACGATACGGAGCTTTGTTGTACTTTTCTGGGGAGTTATAACTGGCTGATGAGGGATGTAGTGTACTTGGACTTCCTCGTTAAAAAAAAAAAAAAAAAAAAAAAAAAAAAAAAAAAAAAAAAAAAAAAAAAAAAAAAAAAAAAAAAAAAAAAAAAAAAAAAAAAAAAAAAAAAAAAAAAAAAAAAAAAAAAAAAAAAAAAAAAAAAAAAAAAAAAAAATGCGCTATTTTCGTTAACCGCTTCAACAATATTCTTGTTGAGCTGATCTTAAAAGATGCCATTTGTATTGGTCTAGTAACTGTTCATCTTTCTTCAATGAGTTCTAAACTCTAACAAGGCGTTTATACGCTATTGCTCGGTTATCTGGTAGATTTGGATGTTGTTCCTTCCATGGTAGACGCACGTAATATCCATCTTCTCGACGTTCGATGGACTTGTTGAATTGCTCCCAAACTCGTTTGTCTAACTCGGATTGCGCTTCCTTCTCAGGTCCAAGGAATTCTTCTGTCGCAGCAGAGTCCATGGTCCAGTATTGTTCCCATTGATCTCGTTCCTCTTGGGAGATTACTGAGTCTGTCTCTCTAACCATAAAGACATGAGCAGAGTTCATTGACCAGTGATGGTCCCAGAGTTCCACTTCATTGTCATTATCTTGTGAAACTTGTAGAACTGTTTCTTCTCCTATTTTAGATTTGCCACAGATCAAGTGGCCCAATTTTGTCGGTAGAACATGTAGTCCGGACGGTAGTGCAAGTGGAGGTATATCACTCCTCACAAAGGACCATAACAAGTCGCATCCTAAGAGAATGGATGGCTGGATGATTCTTCTTTCTTGTTTCCCCTTGACTGGAAAATTAAGATCCCGTAGGAATTCCTGATCTTGACTTGATAACGATGGCGATACTATTGAATGAGTAAGAATATCGTGTGTGAGTAACTCCAGAGAATGTGGGTTTCCGTCTTCATCCCACATCTCCATTCGTACTCTTTGACACCTTCGCTCGATTACCTCCTTTGTGCCGAAGGTGTTCAACCTGATGTTCTTTTCGTCAAGAACTGGGAGTCGTAGTTTCTTGGCCAGGTTACTGTCAATGAATGACACCTCGGCTCCGGTGTCGAAAAGAACATTCACTTTGATCAGAGCTCCGCTGTTGGGATCCAGCACTGTGACTTCCCCTGTGGGTAAATAAGGATGTCGAGGAGCTTTGCGTGTTCAACACCCTTTGTGTTGAAAAGTATTGCGTGTGTTCTTGTGGTGGACTATCTTCTGATTCCTGAGTAAATATAGCATTCGAGTGAATCTGATTTTGTGAGCCCTTGTTGAATTTCATCTTTGAACTGTCATTCTTCTTCCTGAAACCTCCATTCGAGATGCTGGTCTTGTTTGCCAACGAACTCTTGTTGTTCGAAGGCGTTGATGCCGATTCCGAGAGTGGTTTTGGTCTGAAGCAACACGAGGTATGATGTGGGCCATTGCAATTGAAACAAAGGCGACCCCTTGCACTGATGTGTTGCATGATTAGCTGATGCACAAATGAGGCAAAGTCTATTCTGCCGTAAGTAAGATGACCTGTCTTGAGGTGTAGGGTACTTCGTGCAGTTCATCGAAGAGTGTTCATCTCTGCAGTACATGCACCTAGGTCCAACTTTTGCGTGCGTAATGCTTGATTTCCCGTAAAAGTTGCGTCCTTTTGGTACAATGGGGTTCTTGTCGGCGAATGACAGGAATGCTTCCTCCGTTGGAGAGAATTTCGTCTATGAATTTAAAAAGGTGTCCCATTGTAAATGTTGTTTCTGTCAGTCCTTGTTTCTTATTTATAACCTTCCGTTTAGTAGAGTCAGGAAACTTAGCGAGTATCTTCCTGATGAACCATGAGCTGTTTATGTTTTCTCCCTTGTCCTCTAGCTGAACAATAATGGCTTGAAGTTGCTCTGAAAGGGAGCGCTGGTCCTTCATTGATGGGGATCTCAGAGTGCAAGACTCTAGCCGCTCAACTAAATGGTTTACCAGTGTTTCCTTGTTATTGTATTTTTTGAAAAGACATGATATAGCTTTGGAATAGTTCTCGCTAGTGACTCTGAACTTGACGATGGCTTCCCGTGCTTCTCCTTTCAATGCATTCAACAGGTTTTAAAAAGGGTTTTTTGTAAACGTTAACCATCTCAGGGGAGGTCCTTCGAATTGATGTTGCTATCGAAAATCTCCCAGAAGTTATCCCACTCCCATATATCCCCATCGAAGGTTGGAATGGGAAGCGGTGGTAACTCTATAGCTTTGGGCTGTACGGGACTCTCTGGTATTGGTACTGCTTTAGGAGAAGCTTGCGCCAAGTTCATGGGGATTGCCTGATCATCTCGTGTTGTGAGCGAGAAATCGTGGAGGCGGCTTTGCAAGAAGACTACTAAATCAAATGCCTTTGATATTGCGGTTTCCGCTCTTTTTGAGTACTGCTCAAAATCTTCTTGGTCATTATGGTCTCTATTGAACCTATAGCATTTTGCACCCTACTGATCTTTTCAGTTCCTTCTTCTTGTGAAGTTCCAAACGCGACTGAAAGTTCCTCTACTTCATCTGCCTTGATCCCTCTTATTGATTCTTCTAACTTATTAGTGAATAATGTTAACAAGCGCTTACGTGTGGCGATCTGATTATGTCATGATGCTCCTCGCAGAAGTCCACGTATTGTAGCTCCGTATAATTGAGTGCT
>MU915403.1:4455-17199 GCA_036418165.1 Cooperia oncophora
CTTTAGCCAGATTATGGATTAGATATGGTCAAACTCTGGCCCACATTTCCAGCTAATGGCAGGGTCCCAAGCTGAGCCATCCTATTGCTAAGCTGAGCCATCCTATTTCTTACGTGAGTTTTTTGAGTTATTTCGGATTTCTTCAGCTTCGAGTTGACATAAAAAATCCCTAGCCCTCGGATAGTTCAGTGATTCGAAGCCATAATTATAAGTCCATCATCCCTATAGAATTTAAAGAAGATTACTTATACTGAAAAGAAATAGGATGGCTCAGCTTAGCAATAGGATGGCTCAGCTTGGGACCCTGCCATTAGCTGGAAATGTGGGCCAGAGTTTGACCATATCTAATCCATAATCTGGCTGAAGTAGCCCTCTGAAATTTTTTTATTCCTGGAATGATCGAACGTTTGCTATCCTTGAATTGGCCAAAAATCTTGAAACTAAATGATTGCGCAGGAATTAAAGCAGGCCAAATAATGGCCTTAGAGCTGATTTAATGTCATTCAATACTAGGTTTACCTACATGGTTGAAGTATTTACGAGCAATTAATGCCCATATCAGGTAATTGTATCACGAAGTCAGCCCTGTAATGGTTTGGGTCAATAAACATGGCTCGTAAATCTAATGTTTATCGCGCAGGAGTGTTCCCAAGCGATGGGCAACCTACAGTAAGCAAGGCTACAGTTCCAAGCAACTAAAACGATCTGCAAATGATAAAATGCAAATGTATTGAAGAAGAGGCGAAGGAGACGCCGATCGGTTTAGGACGGGCATTCTGCACTTCTGCAAGTTACGCAGGAGGAGTTTACTGGTTCCCACAACAGAGACAGATGCGGACCAAAAAAATACCCCATCAAGCCGAACTGTGCCGAAAAAGGAAAAGAAAATTCGATTAGCCTAGAAAGATCCAGCAATTTTTCTTTGATGTTGTGTCTCAAAAGATGTTTTGAATACGAATGGAAAAACAAGATTGACGGGGGAAATGAAAATTTCTTTACTTTCTAACTTCGCTGCTTTTTGAACAAACAAATAAACAGCGGCGAAATCACGTCGAGTTGTAAGTTATGGTTACGTACCATAACGCAACTGTGACGTAACCGATACGGTATTTGGAGCAGTTGTCGTGTCGATTGTAAGGGATCGCTTCTTACGCAATGAACAACGAACACACACGACGTCGGACAACGACGATGTCGGACAGAACTAAGAAGTAATTCGCCTAAGTGACGACTTTTGCGATCTTTGACCGACTCATGCTTCTTCACATAACTCTAATTAATTGCCATCAGCTAAGATGGCAAAGAATACAGCCGAGCAATTAAGCGTATCAATGGCTTCGTATCAGAGAAGTTTTAATCACCTCTGCCAAGAAATTGAAAGAAACTGTGAACTTCGAATGGGAATGGAATTGAAAAAAAGTATTCAGTGACATTCACTAACGAGCTTTTAGTCGATAAGTGACTCCCCAAGGAAAAAAATGAGCCGAAAATAAAGCCGTGGGGAGCACCCTGCATAAGGAGCCCTCGCAGCCTCATAGTGCTACTTCCGAAGCACCTCGTTTTATGCCAGCAAAACGATATCGTGCCACTTCAAACAGTAAAAAAAACGAAAAGCACGGTGTGAGACTTGAACTTGTAACAGAAGATAGCCTGTGAGTTTTGGTAGGATATACAACTAGGCGGCTAATGCCGTTTGGACTCCAGAAATTTCGTCTTCGAGCTCATTTTCAAATTGCCTAAGTCACCAAATCCACTAAAAACTTGTATATAGGGGTAATTCAACATCCTGATTACGAGTATGACACTCATTCTTGGCGCTGGCGCCAAGAGAGGACACTACGGTTACCTCCTGGCTCGGCCTTAGCGCAGGCGCAGGTAACCGGGGTGTTCATTCACATGTAAGCTGCCAGCGCCAAACGAATATGGTCACATTCGTTGATCAGGATGTTGAATTACCCCTATATACAAGTTTTTAGCGGATTTGGTGATCTTGCCACTTTTAAAATGAGCTCGAAGACGAAATTTCTGGAGTCCAAACGGCATTAGCCCAACTAGGCGTTTTTACGAGAACCGTGGCGCCTCCGCCACTTACTGTAAAGCCGCGAAAAAGTGACAATTTTATAGAGTGCGGGCCAGATTGCTTGAACAAGGGGGGGGGGGCAGCCAAGAACTGGTCGAACGATGGGACTTCAAGCGTACTCAACTCCGAGATGTTGCTTTTGATGGTACAAGCAGCTTCAAGAGGTTGGATGCCTGAGCAGCATGTCATTCTCGACAATCCTCATCAAGTCAGGTCATCTTTGGTGAATCGTTTTGTCGAGTTACTTGGTCCCCTTTATCTCCTGTTCAGTGGCACGCTCGATTTTCACCTTTCAAATTAGATATGTGATGACGACAGAGGATGTGATTTAGAAGAAGCAAAAAGGGTCTCATCGGACTTGGTGGGGCGCTTGCGAAGCTTAGTTGCGGTTAAGTTGTGCGAGAATCTGTAAATCCTCATGAATAAATTCGCTCACGTACACCATTTCTATGCAGCTTTAAAGGGGTTTACAGATTTACAGATTTTCACCCAAGAATAGCCTGTGAATCGACACGAATTAGCAAAAGAAACTGACGAAAATGCAAAATGCCCTGCCCAAGGCGAACGCAAAAAAAGGAAATCGTTTATGAATCGGAATAGTCCTTTGAAGGAAATCGTACTGCTCAGAATGCAGACTGGAACAGGACAGTCATGTCATGTGCACGGGAGCGGTTAATCTTCTTGCGGGACGGCATTTTAATGTTTGCAACGTCCGCACGGATACTTCTAAAAATACGACACAATGTGTGCAAGCGGCGAACACATAATGAGAAATTGCAGGGCCAGCGTTCGACTACACATTGCAGGCGCAGATGGAGGAGAGCGTGTTGCACGCGGACCTCATAAATCCAAAGCGAGAGGGTGGTTCCGTGCTCCGAGCGGTTGCATTCCACCTGCAAACGCCTTTCGGCGACGGGGAGGGCATTCTGAACTTTCGCCGCTCTGCTATTTCCCGTTTACAAGTTTCACTCTGGTGAAACCTGTCAACTTTTGTAAAGTTGAGGCAAGCTCTCGAACTATCATGATCACTAATGTATGGTGATTCACTGCTTTACAGGGGTTTGCAGGTGGTCTTTACAAGTGTCGGCCAGAATCATCGGCCTCTTATTGGTGGGAACTCAAAAGTGAGAAGTGCTCCCCTCCCCCCGCCCTCCGTCGTAGAGCGTGCACCTGCATAACCCGAAGGGCCACGCCTCCAGAAGTTTGCTGATGGTGCGTCCCTTCAGCGTCAGTTATCAGACTTCGTAGTCCGAGTAGAGTGACGTGAAGTGACCCGAAATCCTGAAGCTCCATAGCAAAACTGTTAAGATGTATGAGCTCCCCTGGTTTTTTTCGGTTGCTGCTCCGGCGCAGTTCGCCTTGGGGGTGGGGGCTATAATTCTTTCGGTTTCGCCACCTCAAATCGACGTGTTCATCCAACAAGTGAAAACCTGTGAAATCTTGAGGAGACCTGCGGAATCTTGTTTAGCTACGAAGTGATACCAGTCGAATTTTGTAGAGATCCACCTCTTAACTCTTGTAAGGAATACCTGCAACTCTTGTGAAGACCCCTCCCCCAGGCGACGGATCGTCGTATGGTCAACATTTCACATCACTTCAGAATGCAACACTTTATTGATTGTACTTGTAGTTTAGTACTCTTTTTCAGACATTTGAGAGAGAACCATCTTGATAGGATAGCAGCAGCTCCTATGGCCTGAAAAAGCGCAGAACAACTTACAAAGCACCTTTTGGAATAAAAGTACAGTGTTGTCCGCTGCCGATGAAGGGGCGTGTAAGGCGGGATGAGTTGCCGCTGTGCCAAACCTGTTCTCCACTGGTTGTTGAGGCGAGTAAACGATAACAGTCTTTGGAAAACGACTAAACGAACGATATGATACAGTCTCGTCGCTACATCAATTGGTGAAAAACGGGTTTGGGACAAAATTCTTACGGCCTGACACCCCCTCCCTGGAAGCAGACATGACTGTGGACTAACCTCGGTGGAGGAACGAAAGTTCTGCCAAATCTTCATATCGATATATGTTCCGGAGATCATTTCATGCGTTTTTAGACAGTCGCTCTTTTTTCCAACAATGCGATCGCTGTCTGTGTCGAGTTTTTCCTGGAAGACCGAGGTTAATATATTACAGAAGATGCTTACGCGCGTCCACACCCCCGCCATCGAGGGGAGTGTCCAAGACCGTTCTTTGGCGCTGGTTGCGGAAGCATATCAAGGACTGCAGATTCAGGGCAGGAGACTTCAACACGCGCCAACGTCTTCTTGTCTTGCGCTGCTCTTGGAGTGATAGCCTGTTCAGTCTTAACCTGGACGACTACAGTCAAAACGCCGCCGCATTCACAACCGCAGTCTCTGGACAACCCCTCCCCTGCGAGTATGACACATTGGACTGTGGTGTAGTCAACTATCAAACGGAATGGAGGGAAACGGAGGGAACGGACCACACGCGTCATAGCCAGCGTTCTGATCGCCGCATTCAACGCGATCGATGCAGTAGAAAGCATGCGCATCAATCGCGCCGAACGACCAACCGAAGCGCTGCCGTCGCGAAGTCTGAACCCTATCTAAAGGGTCGCGCACGGCTTTTCTTGCCACTGGGCGGAATTTCCAATGCTTTGAGTCAGTTGCGTTTGAATTAACAAAACTTATATGAGTTAAAACAGCCCGAAGTAGCAGGCAATACTGAACTTCCCCGTTCCTTCAGAACACAAAGTAAAATAGCCAGGCGGGATAACCTGTCCCTCGGGCGCGACGTCCTCGCCACGCCCACCACTGCGGCGCAATACGTTGTTTTGTCACATAGTCCACGTCTTTATACCGGACCGAAAGCAGTCAATCCACCGCCATGCCTACGATGAAACATCTGAACACGCCCCTGCAAACGTTGCGGTTCGGAATGTGTTTGGTCACGGCAAACGGATCGGGCTATCCGCACACAAAATAAGATCCTTTGTCCGATCTAATCAGCCATTACTTTAACATTTCCACAGATGTCATTTGTACAGTTACTTTCGGCATCTTTTCGTTTAAGAACTCATCCTCTTTTCGTTTTTTCCTGCCCTGAACAAGCGAGAATGTAATGTACTGTAATTTAATGCGCAAGTGTATCAAAAAGAGCGGATATTATGAAAATCCAGAACAGGAAAGCATATGAAGCACTAGTGTAAGATTGATGTGCACCCACCGAAAATGCTCCACCCATTGGCACATGCAGAATAGAAATGAAACGCCCTCATAGCCCGAGATCAGTGGTTCTCGTCACTATCACATCAGTCATACAGAATGAATCTGTTTTCTAGACCGCTTGTGACAAGAGAATTCTTATTGGTGGCGCGCCACGCAAGTAACGGATGTTTACACGGTAGTAGATGGCAGACGAACAGTGCGATTTCAGAAACCGAAAAATGGCTCATAAATGCTCTACGATGACGGCGTCTACTTGAAGTGCGGGCTCGCAACGGATGAAGTAATATGGGTTAAGGAAAACGCCCGCGCCACCCGCGCGCAGCGGCAAGGACAAGTACGATTCTTCTTTTGGCCCGCTTTCAGTCTGGAAACACTTACAGCCGTTATCAATAAAGTCAGTCGTGCGTGTCAGTGGCGCTCGAGGTTTCGCGCGGCGCCATCCTCTTTCCCACCACTCACTGAATGCTCGAAGCTGCAACAGCCTATTGGAAACAGGCAGATGCTGTCCTGAAATCCATACATGTGCACCACCGACACGCCTCTACTAGCTTCACTGATAATGCAGTATATCCCTTGACAAGTTTTTGTGCTTTTTTGCAGCATACACCGAGTGTGTACAACGTGTCTCCAAACTCTCTTCACTCAGACTCAGCAGCTCTGGAATCAGTTTGAAAACTTTTTCGACACATCCAAATAAACGGAAGAAAGCATTTCCGAAGGACAATCTCTTCAAGGCGGGATTCGGAAGTTTGCGTCTAACAACCATCTGCTGCCTCTTATTCGATTGTTTTTACCGCACATACCCTTGCGTACTCTTTCCTTGGCCTTTTCTTGCGGTCACTGCTTGCCAGAACCCCCTCTTGACCTAGTTTGTTGCTTTTCTGTGGGCTGTTCGACGGGCTGCGGGGGGGGGACGAACCATTTTGGAACACCTTCACCAGTCAACACCAAGTATCTTTTTGCTAAACGTTCGCGGTTGGTCTGGGCTGTATGACCATCAAGGCTGCGTTACTTTCGCCAGCTTACTAGCCTTGCGGCAGCTTAGGCGAGCGCGCGGCCCAGCGTAACGTAGGCCAGCGTCGCACGGCCGGAGGAAGAGGATCAAATCGATCTAGGCTTCCAAACCAAGCTCAGTCAGCGGGTAACGGGCAACGCGTTTTCTCCAGTCGTTTCCACTCAAGCGTTTTGCTAGCGTTTGGCAGCGGCAGGGAAGAGGTAGAGGACTATGGGGGAAAAGCTGGAGGGCTACAAAATCACATCGATTGCGCGTTTTCTTTCCACTCACCGCCCTTAGGCTCTTACCCAATGCAAAGTTCGTCTGGCGGTCTCGACGGCCACATAGTCTCTACAATGCACATCGCTTCTGCGTCTCCGACGGCCACATAGTCTCTACAATGCACATCGCTTCTGCGTCTCCGACGGCCACATGGTCCTCTCTCCCTGGCCGCTGCAAGCCGCGCATAGCAAAACGCTGGTGCCGCTGGAGAAACGCTCGAGAAACGCTGGTGAAGCTAGATCGATAGCTATGCTTCCCGTGCCCTCGCTACGCCAGCGTGCGCTAGCGTGCCGCTGGCGTACGCTAGCGTGCCGCTAGCGCACGCTAGCGTACGCCAGCGTGCCGCTGGTGACGCTGGTGAAGCTAGATCGATATGCATCCTCTCTTCGGCACTGCCGCTGGCGTACGCTGGAAGCGCACGCTACGGCTGCCGCAAAGTATACAACCGGCAGCCTTATAAAAACTGCCAAAATAGTACAAGTGCGGCCACTCTGCGTTGCCGAAATCCACAGAGTAACAACGATATGCCAAGGGATGACCTGCGCTGAGCTTTCGCGAGCATCATTTGGTGCCCCACCAGGCCGAGCAGTGCCATTATTTCTATCTTGTAGACCACATGACAACGTTCTTGCCCTGTTGCTTAACGCTTGGAATTTCTCCGGACACCTTTTCCGTTTCCTTATGAAATGTAGATCCACCTAATGAGCGCGAAACAGTTTCAGCCGAGCCTTTGAATAGCATGCGACACTCACAGATATTGGTGGTGAGCTACAGGTTGAAGACGTTCACCGACCGTTCGTCAGAGTGAGACTCGTAAACAGGATGTAACAGCGCGGAAGTGCATGTGCCCCCTCTCGCCCGGTCGCCTAACTGCGCCCAGCATGCTATATTCACCTTCTGTTCTTACTATTCGATACGGGGTTTTCACGGCTCTGGTTCGATACAGGATCCTATCTCGGCAGACAATGACGAAAATGAGGTATAAAAGGATCACTTTTCTTGCTATAGTAGTGGTGCAGAAGGTGAGCGTCCCACGAAAGTAAACCTCACCTCCAGGCGCGGGCTATCCGTTGTATTTTTTTCCTTATAATAGAATCGATTCAACGATCGCTTCTTTCTTCTTCTCTTTAGCGTTGTCCCGCTCGGGCAGAGGGTCCTCTTCGATATGGACTGCCGCGCATTTCTCCCGTTAAATGCTATCGTCTGATGAAAATCCAACTACTTTTCAAGGTCTGTACGAAGCCTATGGCAAGCCAATTCGTCAGTTATGACATCGTATCAAGTGCGGTCCGCAAACGGCGTGATGCTCGCACGTCCAAGCGCAACATTACTCATCTCATCACACTGAGACGGGCTTCGACTTACTTTGCTCGCGGCCATCACTCAGCATCGTATAGGGCGACTGGTCGAACGACACTTCTGTAGACCTTCGACTAAAGGTGCTCTAGCATTGTCGTTGTCGCTAAGCATCCCACACAGGGTCGCATTTCGAGCACGCTGCGACATCCACGTGACGTTCCTCCCAATTTAAGACCTCCAACGGACGTAATCCGATACACTTGGATGTTTTGTACAAGTGAGCTCATTGCCATCGTTTTCGATGGAGCCGGTCTCTCGCTCGAGTCAGTCGTCAAGTACTCGGTCTTCTTGAAGATCTTCAGGCTGTGAGCCCCAATTTGCCAGGCGAACGCCGAAGCTTGCACTGTATGCTTCTACGTACTCTTAGGCTGCGTTTATACTTTGCGGCAGCGTAGCGTAGCGTAGCGCTTCCAGCGTACGCCAGCGGCAGTGCCGAAGAGAGGATGCATATCGATCTAGCTTCACCAGCGTCACCAGCTGGCGTACGCTAGCGTACGCCAGCGTTTCTCCAGCGTTTCACCAGCGTTTTGCTAGCGCTTGCAGCGGCAGGGAGTAGAGACTATGTGGCCGTGAGAGACGCGGAATCGACGTGTATTGTAGAGACCATATGGCCGTCGGAGACGCAGAAGCGATGTGCATTGTAGAGACTATGTGGCGTCGGAGACGCAGAAGCAATGTGCATTGTAGAGACTATGGGCCGTCGGAGACGCAGAAGCGATGTGCATTGTAGAGACTAAGGGCGAGTGAGAGACGCGCAATCGATGTGTTTTGTACCCTCCAGCTCTCCCATAGTCTCTACTCCCCTGCCGCTGCAAGCGCTAGCAAAACGCTGGTGAAACGCTGGAGAAACGCTGGCGTACGCTAGCGTGCGCTAGCGTACGCCAGCGTGGTGACGCTGGTGAAGCTAGATCGATATGCATCCTCTCTTCGGCACTGCCGCTGGCGTACGCTGGAAGCGCTACGCTACGCTGCCGCAAAGTATAAACGCAGCCTTATTTGGTACTAAGCATCACATATCAGCGTAAAGGAGCGTCGTGACACTCGCTCGGCAGACTGCAACGTATTCATGTACATTTCTTTGATAACGGCGTAAGATGGGTTATTTTTTTGAAATATTTCTATCTGAAACGCTGCCATCTTATTTTTTTGTCGTACGAAGACATAATTTCTATTGTGCCAGAAAAAATGTTATTAATTAGGTTTATTTTTATATATGTCCGCGTCTCAGGGTTTCGTAACTATCGAATATTCACAAGAGTTCTTCTAGATCGTCCTCTTCCTCCATGCTCATTGACATTCCTCTACTGAATTCTGTAAGATAGAGATAAAGGGTGAATTATGAAAAGTCAGTGCAGTCTGAACTTACTATCTCTTCTTTTGTAACACCAAATAATGCATGCCACGCATAGCACAATACAGCAGCCACAAGTGATGATTATAAGTATTGTAGGAGCGACGATACATACTACAATATTGTACCACCTTGCAGGAATCCTAAAACAATTACATCTGTGGAACTATGTCAAGATACTGCGATAAAATTAAATGGCAAGCAGGGTTCGTCCTGGCTTCGAGGAGTTTTTGGCGCTGTCCGGCTTCGGAGGGGCACATTGCACTTTCTCGTGTTCTTTTTTGGTACTAGTTCAAAGTCGAGAGGCACGATAAATCGGCGCGGCCAACAAAGTCGATACGCCTAGCACGAAGGAATGTTGTACCCTTTAGCAATCGCCAGATGGAGGCTTTTCAACCAAGAGCATCGTAGCGGCCAAAGAAGCAACATGCCTACCCACACGCCCTTCGCAACTGCCCGCCCACAAATGGCCGCACAGTCACATCGAGGCATTCTCATCGCATCATTTATGAAGTATGTACAGTTGATATGGAGCGTTGCTTCATGGATATATGAATACACACATGCATCTATCAAAGCAGTTGTTGGAACAGGAAACTCGTCCAAAAATGCTTGTCCAGTGCCGTGCAGAACAAAGGTTTTTCGCAGGTTTTCGGCCGTTTAACTTCGATTTTCTTCATTTTACTGCTACATAACTCCCCTGCTACTAACCTTGACCAGATTACCGTGCCTTATGGCGTTATCTCATTTCTGGTAGGACTCTTGCGAAACTGCGAAATTGTACGTGTAAGGCACTCTGATTGCAAGATTTCAGTTCTTTACAAGCGGCTTGTACAGGCTTTGTTGAATAGGTGCGATAGGTGCCCACTGCACCAAGCCGAATTTGTTGCTGAATGCTGCCTCCCCCAACCCCCCTTCCGCACATTCTCTCCTCTGGTACGGCATTCTTCCACAACGACCAGTCATTTATCCTCTTCCCTAAAAGTTTACCTTCGGCGCGCCGAGGGCGAAGGGAGGGGTTGCTTACGAAACAGCTTTAGTAAACAATCTTATTAGGAGTAGTAGCTGTGTTGTGCCGTCAAATAGAGAAGAGGGCAGGGGATCATACAATCATTATCCCTGACAACGATAGGGCGTGTAACCGGGCGTGGACTGAAACGCAGCTAGCGCGGTCCTTTTCGCCAGTGATGCCAACTAGAGCTCGCGACAAGTGGTTGAAGGGGCTGCCCTAGCTTACCTGCGATCAACGCCCTTTCACACGCCCCCTCGTTGACTGCTATAATGACAGTAGCGTGCATGACACGGAAACTGCAACATTTGCAAAAATTTCCCTTTTCAAATACCAGCCCCACCCCTCCAGTGACCAAATACACTCTCTCCCGGGGATCCTCAACGTACGACGTGCCCGACGATGGCAAACAACGAGATAACAAGACTTGCTTCTTCGGACTGCAGGATAAACTTCTATCTGGACAGCATTTGTTACCGCAACATTTCTCTGTGGATATGAGACATGTCCATGATAATTGTTTTATGTGAGTGCGATTCGGGTATCGTAACTGTAATACGTACAATATTCACGAAAATTAAAGTTTACCTAATGTTTCACCCCGTGAAATGAGCTAAAAATGCCAGTTACGCTGTCAAAGGAAACTTTGCACTCATTCCGTGGATCCTGACCCTCTTAATGGGTCTGCAGCTAGAGTAGCGTGCTACCTTCTCCGATCAAAAGTGCACGGGAACGGGGCTGGTACCCAGGTGTCGTCTCCATATTCTGCCCGCGCTGCTGCTCGACCTGCCACACGCCTAACCATAGCCTTACGCGCTGTTTGTCTGTGCGCTCTCACTTTCGGTTATTCTCTACCACTCAGTAGATGTTCCCCTGCGGGACTTCGGGATCGACGCTAGCAACTTTTGTTGACGTTAAAGCAGCTTCTGGGGCTTCCTTCAGAGTCAGGGTACAGCATCGTTGTGTGAACCACATCGGAGGGGGGGGGAGTTGTACCTTCCCGCTGGGAGGGAGGGTCGTATTTGATCGTGTTGCGAGAGGGAGGGGCGTACGTGCCTTTGAGAGAAATTTCCGCGTTGGGAGAAAATTTTTCCCGGTTGTTGACTTCTCGCGGCTTTTCCCGTTTCACATAAGCCATTTACCCCCCCCCCCCTCGACGGAAAATCCTTGGGTGAAAAACTGACTGGAAAACGTGGAAAACTGATAGGTAGGGGTCGGGAAGGTGGGAGGCATCGTACTGAAACCAGCTCTTGAGAGGGGGGGGGGTCGCATGTGCCTTTGAGAGAAATTTGCCGCGTTGGAAAAAATTTTTTCCCGGTTGTTGACATTTGCGGTTTTTCCCGTTTCACATGTAGTATATTACCCTCCCCCCCCCCCTCTCGACGGACAATCCTTGGGTGAAAAACTGACTGGAAAACGTGAGAAACTGGTAGGTAGAATGTCGAGGAAGGGGTGGGAGGCGCGTATCCAAGACCCTCGTTTAGGTGGAGGAGGGGGTCGTACTGATACCACCCATCACGATGCTGTACCCTGTCTAGAGTACAGGCTGGCACTACACAGCGCCTCACGGCTTTTAAATTGGGCTCGTCTTGCTCCTCCTCTGATTCATGAACTGGGCTTTTAGGACAACCATAAAGAGTCGTGACAATTAAAGCCTGGGCTACAGGAGGGTTAAGGGAGAACCATCCATTCGAACTGCATAAACTTTCGCTAGTCATTGCAGCAAGTTTTCTCAGAGTTTTAGGGCGCCTTCATTAGTTGCGACTTAGGAGATTCGGTAATTTAAGAAATTTGGCGGTTCATGAGACTCGGCGATCTGAGTTGCGCGCTGAGGGCAACATAGGTATCGATCCGGTGATTTGGGACAGTGAGTGATCCGACGATTCGAGAGACTCGACCATCCGGATATTTCGGTAGGTCTCCGGATCGCCCAATCTCTGCGACGCCGATCGGTCGTCCTTTCCACTCTTTTGGGGGTGATCGACGAAAATGCCAAGTCTGCCGGGTCGTCGGCTCGCTTCGATAGGGGCTCAACTCCGCAGTCGCCAGATCGATGTCTATATAGTCCTCGTCGCGCGATCTCCCAAACCGAGTATGCTCAGTCGCAAAATATGGTTGCTTGTTAAAATCATTCTATGCGACTTCCTTCAGGTGGGGACACGTTTTAGATTTTGTAGCCGCTGTCTATAGATCAACAAACATAGTAGCTTTTCTACCCATCTTTTCACATGCTGTATTTCCCTCAGCTGTGTTCAGATATGATTTTTCAGATCGTTTCAGGTCTGCAATCTCTACCTGTAGTTGGGAACCAAAGTGTGACTATTCGTTAAGATGGGTCTCATGGTTTTCTGCTGCTAAGTAAGTGTTTAGCTGTCATTTTGTTCTAGTGCGCTGGAATACCACAAAAGTGGAATGAATAGATGTCTGAGAACGTCTTTTTGAGGATGATAAAGCCACTGACTAGCTTATCGTCATAGTATCT
>MU915404.1:0-17098 GCA_036418165.1 Cooperia oncophora
AAGTTGGGTTCTGGGGGTAATTCGACCTTCTGAACACGAATATCGCATCCACTTGGCCCAAAACTGCCTGGCGCCCGCGCCACAGGCGCCGGCGCCAAAATACTTTAATCACCAAACCCGCTGAAATTTGTATACGGAGGTTATTTGACATCTTGATTACAAATATCACATTCATTTTGGCGCTGGCGCTGGTGGAAGACACAACGCCCACCTGCGCTCCCAAAGCTGAGCCTGGCCTACAGGTAATCACTCCCTCTCCCAGGTCTAGCCTTGCGCTAAAAGGCGCTGGTGTGGAGAACTAAATGTCATATTCCTTACCATCAAACAACCCTATTATGCGGGTTTTTTCGATTTTGATGAAAAAGGGTGCGGCGCCGAAACAGCAGCTAATGGCGCCGAATGGCGCCGGGACTGAAAATTAATTTGTGATCAGGACAGTAATTCTGCTATGCAAATTTACATCGAATTTGGTGAGAAAGGTGGCGGCGCTGA
The DNA here is from genome assembly GCA_036418165.1 of Cooperia oncophora. Taxonomy (NCBI): domain Eukaryota; kingdom Metazoa; phylum Nematoda; class Chromadorea; order Rhabditida; family Trichostrongylidae; genus Cooperia; species Cooperia oncophora. The sequence goes on from MU915404.1 coordinate 493, forward strand.
ACTGGCGCCAAAATGCGCCAGTTTGGCGCCAGCGTCGAGAGTGCTGTATTTGTTCAGGGTACCGAATTACCCCTGTGGGCAAAGTTTCAGCAAATTTTTTTTCTTGAGTTTTTGGGGTATGAATAGATGAATAGTTAATAGTGCCACTACTACTTCTCATAGTTGAAATGGTAATCGGTCGCTGAAGACATCACTCTTTCCTTCTCCCATTCCGGAAAACGCGGTAAGAAGTTGCAGAAGTCCAGGAAAAAGGTAGGTAGAATGGGTATTCTGAAAATTTTTTCCAGCGGTAGGACGTGCCCTGTTTAAAAGGCGGTGTAGTATCAAGTACACGCGCACGGTACGGGGTCACATCCTGGATCGGCTCCCGCTCAGGCCAACCAAGCCTTCAACCCTCCGGAACTGTGAATTGGTACCAGATTCATGTGGGAGGATAAGAACCATCAGATATCTGGATGGAGGTAGGACGCGTGCCGCATCCCCAATGAGGATTGATCAACGGCAAAGACTTTATGCTTTATCCTTTATGTCTTTGAGTTCAACTAACTCGTGATAAAGAAGCTCAAACCTCAGGCGTTGATAACGCTAGTGTTTTATTAGAGTCGAGCAAGTCGAACAACTTTTTAGACTTGCGTTGCTCTAGCTCTGTTAGGGACCTTAAGGATACTCGTGGTTGTGTAAGGGGCACTGTGTTCATTTGCACACCAACGTAATTATCGCGTTTCTCATTGCTGAATTCAACAACTTCTCATGATACCTACTGGACAGGCAGCTCCAATCCCCACTGGAATCATATGCAATAGGAGCTTTTCTTCGCCTAAGGTTTGATTAATGTCATACTTCACTTTTACAACCTCCGTTACGTCGACGCAGTCGGTCTTTTAGTACCTCGTTGACACTTCCTTTCGTAGAGAGATTGTTCCCATGTGTCACCTCTACCCCCTCTGCGCCTTTTTGACGTTTTCTCAAGCAGTCGGTGATGACTCTATAGGTCCTGAACTTCCTTTATTTCTGGAACACAGCCATAGACGCTTTTTATTTCAGCGTTTTCGACTTATCGATCCCTCTATTTTGGAGCTGTTCATTCACAGTTGGGTTCTGCAGCAGTACTTCCTACAGTTTTTACCAGCAAGCTCGTTCACTGTTACATGGTCTACTTTACGAACGCTGTTTATCTATCGCTTGAAGTTTGTTGAGGTTTTTGAGCACTCTTGGGAGTGTATCTATTAGGTTGTTCGAAAAGTCCTGCGACACTTTGACCAATTTTTCGGACTAAATTTTCAGTCACTAAAAGACATCTCCAATCTACAAGGTAATCACCACTAAGGACTAGGACTAGTGCCCTTCTTTTGCACAGCTTCTCATTTCCATTCTTATAGAACTACGGCAACTATGATAAGAAGAAGAGGTGGACCTCATTTTTGAGTAGACGTCGATTTTCGGAATTTTTGCCTTCTTAAGGATGAGGTAGGGATCAAAAAAGGTAGTAGTTAGAGACTGCTAACTTTGATGAATAAGCTGGGTATGGTCGCATTCTCAGATCAAGATCCACGATCTTTTGGTGTGGCCTGATCCTAACATGCGGTCTTCGCATTGCCGAGCGGTAGAGAAAAATTGAGTATTTTTGAAGAATTCAAGCGTGACGTCATCCATGTTGTGAGGTTGGTTAGAGTGGACTGTAGTCCTTACCGTTATGCTAGTATCCAGAGATACCGCTTTGAAGTCCCACCAATAACCTACTGAAATCTTTATCCCATGCACATCTGCTTTTGGCTGTGCAATCTACTTTTCTGAGAGATCCTGCGAGGAACATGTGCAAGATGTACGCAAGGACCCCACCACTCTCTACCAACCACAAGATCTCACAAATGTTCCTCCAGTGTGTACAAGGAAAAAAAAACTCAGTCACGGTCATTCGGTATGACTTGTCAGAGGGGTTCAACTCATGAGGCATCCTTCATAAAAATTTTTTCCGATAACCGAGACTGCGGAGAAGCATGGCAGTTGTCAGTTAGGTGGAGCCTAGAGAGGTTGCCAACTTACTGGTGGTTACGTTCGGCTGCGCCTCAAGAAGCTTGAGTAAAGGGCCGTCATTCTGTGCTGGTGGCCGACCTATACATTGCCTACTTCCGAGTTGAATAAGTCCAGCCTGGAAGCGCTGATGCAAAAGGAACTCTCTGCTATGGCAAGCGATATCCTTCCTCAAGACAACGTAAGTGTCAGCTTCCTCGACTACGGCGGAGTGGCCCTACAGGAACTCATAATATGGGACAGGTCGAAAAGTACCTCGATCTCTGGGGGACTTTTAAGCTTTGAAAACTTCCTCAAAGTCATGATATACCCATGTGCAGAAACCCCAGAGGACTCCACTAATCAGGGATAAAAACATCCAAAATGATTTTTGGTCTTTTTCTAGAACAATTTAATCAAAGTGTCGCAGGACTTTTCGAACAACCTAATAGGTCTATGTGTTCTTTACCTTTTCGTCAAAACCTTTTTCTCCTTTAGGAATGGAGGCATTGATTGACATCGTAGGCCTATTTAGAAGTTATGTCTTATAGAACATGCATGTAACACGAGCCCGTAATTAGTCCAGAGAGGCTTCACAATATCAAGCAAAAGTCAGGAAGCCCCTCCCCACCTTGTGAGGAGGGTGCTTTTAAGGTAAGTGAGTCAGGTGTCGAACCGGTTCCCATGCAATTCGACAGAACGTTTCATACCTCCATTGGGCACTAAGGTACATCTGGGACGATCTGTGCGAGCCGGATGCCATTCATAATATAACTGCGGTCTTGAAAGTAAACAGAATCGATGGTGCATCCGAAAAGCACTGGTAGGAGCAGAAGGATTGAATCCTTTGGTTTACTGTTTCAGCTCAATACTGTGGTCATCCGGAGCCAGAGCGTACGTTGTATAACAAAAATCAAAGGAGCTGGCCGCTGAGGAAAGGGGGGGGGGGGAAGGGGAGTTCCAGTTAACCTTAAGAAACAGTTTCTTGTTGCTTGATTTCCCCCTTTGCTGAGCGGGAGTGTACAGGGTGAAGGGAGGGCACAAAAAAGACACTGTGGTCGGGTCACATATCAGTGAAGTTTACGCAGCCCAGATAGAAGGCTGGATACGAGTAAGGCACCCGAAATGTTCCTCGATAAGCAGGAGCAGGCTCTCGTCCATCACCTTCATGTACACCAAAATATGAAGCCATCTCCAATTGCAGCCGAACTGGAGAAGGCCTATGGAATTCACGTCACCTCCAAACAGCTGCGAAACTTCTTATGAATCACCCATGGACAGCTACCTGGAGACCAGCACTCTTGATCTGGAAGACCTCCAACATCGAGCAGCTCCGACAACGTCGCTACGGTCTAGGACATCATCTTCACCGCAGTCGCCAAGGCGCGGGTTGATGGTATGGACCGGAAGTTCCTGGAATGGGAAGACCGATATTTTCTTCGTGGACCCCGGACTGAAAGCAGACGGTTACTGTTACATCGACCAGCTCGAATGTCCTGCTTTCATGTCGTCGCCTGTCCGTCTTGGAAACTTCGTACTGCTACAGGATTGGGTGCCAGCACATGGAATCGAAGGGCGTTGGAAAACTCTCGCCTACTTGGAATCGAAGGCGTTGAGAACCTGAAGAAGACGGTCCAAGTATGTCACCTGATCTTAGCCCTCTCGATTACCGGGTCCGGAAGGAGCTCCAAGACGGTGGTCCGACAGTGGCGGGAGAAATCAAGGACCTCGCTGCTCGGTGGCACTCGTCTAGAAGTCTAGTTTCATTATCGTATGCAATGTGTTGTTGGTCTTGCTGGTGGAATTGTCCATTCAGAACTGAATAAAGTGTAACTTATATCGCCTTGAAAGCCGGGAAAGAAAGGTGTTTTTTGCCTCCCCCCCCAACCCCCCTCCCCTCCACACCCCCCTGTGGACATCCAGTCGGCGGCGTGGCAAAACCACTCTTTCAGCCAGGGCACGTCCGAGCTTTAGAAGAATTTCTGCAAGGAATCCGAATTCTTTCAGGAGTAATACAAGCCAAGTGCAGAACAAATGTGCTGACAAGTACAAGATTCACTCTCTCTAGGTACTGCAGAGTATCTAATGAGAGTACATTACTTGAAAACCCAAAGTTAGAAGCTTTGTAGTTTCATCATTGGTCACAACTTCTTCTAGGACCCATGGAATGTTTCCAGAACACGTCCTCCAGGAGGTAGAGCACGTGTGCTGCAAGCATTCTATGAGGTTGAAGACACACTACATGATGACTGACAATGAGTGGGCAGAGACATGAGCGGGAACTCCTAACCAATGTGCCTGCGTCATTGATGCGCCCCTCCTTCTAAGGTTCCTAAGCTGACGCGCGGAGGAATATGAATATTTTGTATTTATTACATTTCGTATTTTGTTTCATTTCATTACGATTAGTGCGAATGCAGATGCATAATAATATATAAAACAAATGTATTAGTATTTGAAGCTGTTTTGTTATGATAACTGCTGTTTAACGCCGCAGTACGCGTTCCGAATGTTATCACAAGAATGCTGAGTTGTGGGCAAAAGTCGTGCCCTGGTGGCGTAACGGATAGCGCACTCGCCCGGAAAGCGTGAGGTGCGGGTTCGACTCCTGCCCACAATTCAGCATTCTTGTGATAAAATGTATTCGTAGTATACAGTAGCAATGAACTTGCTGAATATTTCAGACCGACTGACACAGGCGTGTAACGACTTAGCCGACAAACTTGAAGACACACTAGATGAACTCCTGACAATGTACCTTCGTCTTTAATGCGCTTTTCCTTCTAAGGTGATAGGAGGGAGCGGCAGGAGAGACCCAATATTCGACTGTCTCCGCTCATCAACTTATCCCGGAAGTGCCCCTCGGTCTAATTTTGAGTAGTTTGATTTGAGGGGCAAACTTCTAATAATACGGGTGGTGTTCAATGTATTCTCAGTATAGATATGAGAGAAAAGGCAGAGAATTATAAATAAAATTCTTTTTCACTGTAGTCACCCATAACCTCAATACACTTGTTTGCTTGAGAAACTGACTTCTCAATACCCTCTAGGAATATTTTTCCTCCTTGTCCCGAAAATGTGCGGTATTTGCCGCTTTCAGCTCTTCATCGTCGGAAAAGCGTTTTCCATGAAGATCTTTTTTTAGGTTGGAGAACAAGACGTAATCACGAATCATTTTCCCAATTTTCTTTTTGATCAGTAATCATTTTCTCAACATTATTGCATCAATCATTCTGGTCTTCTTTCACTAAGGAAAACTAGCATTGAGGATAACTGAATGAAATTTTGTATTAGTACCTTCAAGGAGTGTCTCACTTATCAAAATGATTTAGATTTTTTCGTCACTGCTCAATTACCCTACAGTCGTCATCCGGGCACTTGATGAGGCGGCCAAAGGGTCGCGACGCGGATGCGGCGCGTCACGACCGCGGCATCAGCTGTTTCTAGCCTGGTTTAGCCATTTTCTCCCCAATTTTCACTATTTTGGCTGCTTTTCTTAATGTTGCGAGAAAACACTTCATCACAGAAACAAAAAAAAGGGTCCACGTCCTAATACACTTCATGAAGGCAATAACACAACTTACCTTGAAAAAAATAGAAAATACAGTGAAAATTAGGGAGAAAATGGCTAAACCAGGCTGGAAACAGTTGATCGCCGCGGTCGTGACGAGCCGCAGCCGCGTCGCGACCCAAGCAATTGCCCGGATGACAACTGTACTTTGAACGGCCTTCGTACCCTGCGTGTACGTATAGCATAGCATTGCACCCTTGAGTACCTTGAGCGTTCTCGTCAAAACGATTTCCAGGTGAGAAAGCAAGATTATGGAAAAGCGAGAGATGCAAAATCTGCCAGTTGAAGTGAAAACCCTAAGCTCAGATTTTTTCAGTTCCTGCTCTGGAGCTGCAATGACAAATGGCCCACATTTTTAGCTTGCACGTGGCACGTGCATCTAACATATGAGGAGCCATTTCGAAGCGCTCAGGGCCACGCCTGTTCTGAGCGCTCTCCCCAATAAAAGCTGAGGGCCATGCCTGTTATGATTAGACCTGCCTATAGTTGTTTACTCTTTCTTCCGTAGAGATTATTGCTATCTTGTAATGAGAATGATGTGCGATGCCATCTCATTTGTATAACCGTAAGTCTGTTCACCCATCTCAACACGTCAAGCTTACTCTAAATTTCACGATTACACCTTGCCAGGTAAAGATTTTCTTTCTTTTTTTTGACCTCTTCGCCCCTTAGCTTCAGTAGATTGAACCTGCCCGCTCAAAAATGCGCAGGCAAGTTCGATCTACTGAAGCGATTCAGCACTATTCACCCTTCACTGGCCCAATCATGGGAGATGGGCAAGAGAATCGTGATTTGCCGCTCCGCCGCGTGCGGCAATGGGCGCGGCGTTTTCTTAACTCGTGTTAATTTGACGATTGGAGCCGGCAATTCAGAACGAAAATAGTCATGATGTCTACGATGATGGGGTCGGACTTCATGTAGATCCCATCATCGTAGACAATCATAATTATTTTCTTCTGAATTGCCTGTTGTCGCCATCTGCTACCTGGAACCATCGTCGCGACGTCTCATGCGACGCTCACCAGCGCGGAGAATTACGATTCTCTTGTCACATACCCCCTCCCCAATCATCCGGAATCAATCCAGTTTTTGACCGACTTTTTTCTCCGTGGACAAATGTTGTCTAGCAGGATGGTTGGATGAAGGATGTCTACCTCCCGAACACGAATATCCCATCCGCTTGGCACGAAACGACCTGTCGCTTGCGCCACAGGCGCCAAAATACTCGAAATCACAGGAGTCGCTGAAAACTTGTCACTTGGGGTATTTGAACTTTTCAACACGAGTACCACATCCGTTCAGTTCGAGCGATTCATCTCATGCTTGTTTCGACTCCGACGCTTGTATCACAGACTCCATTCGTTTTCGTGCGTTACGCTACGCAACCGGTGAAGAAAAGTACCACTTTTCCTGACTGCTCGTGACAGTGGTCTTTCTCTTTACTAAAGCTCAGCCCTAGCAAAGGAAGAGAACACTATCTCATGGAAAGGGTGCGGACGAGCAGGAGCAGATTGCACCATCACGCACACCCCTTTACTGCATCCTAAACATCCTCGACGTCCCATACAGATGTTATATTCTTGTTCAGGGGGCACACTACAAGAGGAATAAGTTTTCAGCGGATTTCGTGACTTAGATTACTTTCAGCCGGCGCCTGTGGTGCGGGCGCCAAGAGGTTTCATGCCGAGTGGATGGTACATTCGTGTCATGGGGACAAGATATCCCATGGCACGAATGTCGCATTCCCCATGGGACAAATTTTTGGCCAATTCTGCCCAAGGGAAAAGTCGATTGAAAGCTGGCCTGATTTCGGATGATTGGGGGGGGGAGAGAGGGGTTGTGTGGCTCATCACGTTCCACGTGCGAGCGTCGTGCGCGCGTGCGAGCGAGTATCAACAACTCAACTCCTCTTCTTCTTCATTTTGCAAAATGTGCTTTTTTTGCTCATTTTTGGCGATCTATGAGAGCAAACCATCCGTGACCACTTTGAACTTGCCCACGGTATAGTAGGTAGTGGTAGTTGGGTGTCGAATCACTGTCGCATTGAAAGGAGGGGCGAGGTAGTACCAAACTTGATTTCGGATGATTGGGGCAGTTTGTGTACTTATCACGTCCTTATTTTGGAGGGAGGCTTGGCACTGATATTTCCGTTTTGCAATGATGCTCCGTGTTCCAGCAAATCCCTTTCGCAACAGTCCGTCGTTTTTAATTCTGGTCCTAAGCGTCGGCAATGTAGATTTTCTCCTTATACTCCTTGCAATTTCTTCCTTCTTCTTTTACGTTGCCCAGCGTGAGCCCAAACACTTTACTTTTCGCTTTCAAAAGTAAACCTGCCTTTTGTGGCAGTTTCATCAAGCTTGCGTTCCGCTTTGCTCTCCCTCACTTGAGGAAAGTCGAGTGTGTAACACGTAATACGCAATGTGCAGTTTCATCTTCACCATCTTCGACGGTGCAGGAGGCGCTGAATGAGACCACCCAGAGTTTCCTACCAACATGGTCACATCCAATAGAAAACAGCCAACGAAACGCCTCAGAAAGTTTCAGCCGGTCTAGGACATTTTCCGCAATTCGGCGAGCGTTGTCAGGAGACATCGAAAGAGCTCACCCGGGCTGCATTTTGTGCCAATAGCAGCCACGTTCAGCTGGACAGATGGGAAAAACCATTGGTAGAAAACGCTAAGGGTGGACTCATTTACGCATCCTGACACCGACCCATTGATACATTCGGCCCATCGGCGAAGATATCAACTACATATATCACAACAAGTGATAAAATCGTCTAAATCCTGTAGCACTTTTTTCCATTAGCTAACGCAAGCGTCACGCTAGCGCACGCTGGTGGCGCTGGCATACGTTAGATTGATATCTACCCTTTCCTTGTCACTGCCGCTTGCGAACGCTGGAAACGCTAGCGCGCTAATGTACGCTGCCGCAAAGTATGAACGCGGAATTAGGCGAAACGAAACGGAACATTTCGTCATTGTTTCACGTTTCCTATTTGATAGCTTTCCTTTTCTCACTACTGGACTACCTTATTGCTTGCTTATCCCTACTTATCTTACGAGATGTGTTCGTCGCGTATATGCTAAAAACACATGTTGCTATTAGTAAGGGTTTTACCTCACATACTGTTGCATTCTTATTTAATTTTTTTTGATGAAAGGATAAAGTCTTGCCGATTGATCAATCCCTTTGTGGGATGCGGCACGCATTCTACTTCCATTCAGAATCGTAGTGGATCACTGAATGCGACGCGGTCTATACAATGACTTGAGAAGGTCGGCCGATGTTTAGTGGGGGGTCGAGCAACGATGGTTTCCTTACTTTGCTGAAATGCTCAGTAGGGCGCTGTATAGTGGGTAGATGGCGAAAGAACGGAGCGAAGCAGTTAAAATCCTGCGAAGAAAAAGCCTCCGCTCTCGCTGCGTTGAAAATCGATTTCGGACGAGTTCCCGCAGGCATCTTACCAATCACCGCTACCGAAGATACGGCTGCATATGTGTACCCATGTATGCATGCAGCATCACGGCCGCTTCATACCAATCCCTTCGCTTCATAATTTGCTTAGCAAATGAATGAATACGAGCGTCAGGGAACGGTCGTCCATTTGTGGGCGGGCGGTGTGGCGGACGTTTGGGGACGCAAGTTGATGCGCTTGACAAACCGGCTATAAGGGCACACTTCCTCGGGGAAACCGCTATGCAGCGCCTGCCCAGGGTCGCGGAATTCTATCCTGCCAGGAGTATTGATCCTAGTCGTCTTGGGGATTTATCGTGCCAACTGCCTTTAAGTCAGCTGTTCTTATTCTTCCAGACGAGTTTGTTACCAAGTCACGTCCTTCGGAGGGTGGAGACTTGGGTTGGACGGCGGGGTCGGCATTGCGAGTCCAGGGCGGCGCGGCGGTGGTCATTGCGCGCACTTGTCCTACCACACCTCCGCTCTTGCTAATCTTAGTGACAAAGTGCGTGGGACTCCATGCAGATTCCATCTCTAAGTCCCGTATAGGCTGTTGTTTCATGGTGTTGTGGTTAGCCATGTGGGCACTCCTTGACACTGAATGGGGCGTGTATGTGACTGGGATATACGCTGGGCCAGCCGTTTTGAATTGCTCGGATTGCCGTTTTCTTGTTTTCCTCGGTGTCTGCGAACGAGTGTTACTCATATTGCTTCATTTAGAATCACCTGCAATATTAACCACTGCGTTCGGCCGGGGGGAGGTTGGGCTTATCACTACAACTTTGACATAAAAGGGTAAAGGATAAAGTCTTCGGCGTTGATAAATCCCTTTGTGGGATGCGGCACACATTCTACTTCCATTCAGAATTTAGTGGCCTCACTGAATGCGATGTGGCCTATACAATGGGCTTGCGGGGGCCAGCCGATGTACAAGTCAGTGTTATTATCCTTATTAGTGTAGTTGAATCTGGTATCACCGCCCCCAAAGGTAAAAGGCTTCGTTGGCCTGGGCGGGTGGCGACCCGGGGTTCGAATCCAGGACCGCGCGGTGGTCAGCGCTACTTTTCACTACACCACCTCGCCTTACAACTCCGACAAAAAATTTTGTTGAAACTTGACCCATGGGCCCTTGATCATGGACATGACGCTAATTTTTGACTGTGGTGTCATATATAGCCAATCTAGAGTCATAATTGTCTCTCACTTAATTCATGTAGAGGTTGTATGTCGCCATGACGTAACCAAATGGGTAGAAAGGGTCTCTCAGTGCTTTCTCAAAAACGCAGAAGTAGTGACTACTGCTCGACTCCTGCTATGTGTGACGTTAGTTTTGTAGGACATTGTGAAAGTCTTTTCGCCGGAAGCTCTTATAGCCGTCATTTGTTTTTTACTCAAAGTACAATGTCACCCTCACGAGAGCATCCTGAGACATCATCTTCTATGAATGGGCACCACCGCAGTGGAAAGAAAACGACAGTCCTCAGCATCAATATCGCTTTAGGGGGCACTACCGCACTGCTGGTGCTCTCGTTTTGCAACATTAGTAACGATAGTGAGATATCTTCTTTGAACTCCACTCGAGGTTGCTAATTAACCTTTATTGGCTTACGTTTCGGCGGGATCGCCTTCTTCAGAGCCTGAAAGGATCGAAGCAATTTATGACTACCCGACCAAACGTTTCCACTACCTTACTGAAGTTCGAGTACATTACAGGCCATAACCTAATCGTAAGAGGGGGCACTCACCGCAACACAGTCCGATCTTCGAAACCAGCGAGCCGGCAGTAGGACCTCCTCGGACTGTTCCTCATTCAGGGTCACTCTTGGAAGGCCATCCTTATATAAGGCCTCAGCTCCTGCGTTATTGTGACGCATTCCCCCCTCCGGTTCATTTTTGGATTGCTGACCTCAATCCAAAATGCCTCGAGGGTTTTGCGTGCAGATGTCTGCGATTCTCGCGCGCGCCAAGACCCTGACCTCGACCTCAAAATCGTCCCCGTCATGCACTTGAACCCTGTGGGCCCCTAAGGCAGTCGACAAACGTGACCTGCTTTTGCCGTCCAGGTGCTCCTTAACCCTCACGCTGATCGGTCTGGATGTTTCACCGATGTACTCTTCCCCGCAACTGCAACAGGTGATCTTGTAGACTACCCCCGAGATGCAACAGTCGCCCTCCCTGCCAGTCGGGCAGACTACGCAGTTGGGGGTTGTACACAGACGATCATATAGCCGATTCCTAACCAGGCGACGCTTCAGATTAGTGGGTGGCACATTTACAATGACCACTGTGCTTTCCAAGCCGGACCTCCCCAAGCACTTCCTGATGGAAGTGCTGACTTCCTCAGAGACGTAGGGCAAAATGAAAGGGACTTTTCCGTCCAGCAATTCACCACCACGTCTGCTATTCGGGCCACTATTTCTGGCTCTATGGGAGGTCGCTGGTTCTTTGTAGCCATTGAGGGCAGCAATTTCGTGTGCCAGCTTTAGGGACTCCTTTCGCTCTTCCTCTCCCGAACAGACCTTCGCCGCTGTTCGAAACATGTTCCTCACGACAGCTCGCTTGGTCCGCAGAGGGTGAGCGGAATGGCAATGGACGATAATGTTCTTATTGGCCCTTTTGTTTTGAGCTTTCTATACCATTTCGTAGAAAGCGTGCCACCCTGGATCTTCACCTGGATATTTAGGAAAGGTAGCCAATTTCCGGATGGTTTTTCCCGTGTCAGCTTAATGTGCTCAGACTGGGTGTTGAGAAGTTGGAAGCACATGTCCATCTCTTCTTGTGTGGAGCAGATCACAAAGCAGTCATCAACATAGCGACTGTAGAGCAAGGGGCGGTGTTCTAAACGGGCGCTTCTATTTTGGACATAAAGGCTATGGCCAAAGTAGGCGCTAACCGTTGCCCCATAGCTAAGCCTCTGACCTGCTCGTAGTACCTCCCCGCCCACCTGAAGATGTTGCAACCGAGGCACACTTCTAGTAGCACCATTATTTGGCTGATAGATAGCCCATACATATTAATGGTGCTGTGGTGCTGAGTTAGGAGCTCAAATAGGGCTTCCATCGCAGCACCATTGCTTACATTAGTATAGAGGGCCTCTACATCAAATGATTCCATAACGCAAGCGCCATTCAGGCGGAGTGCATGGAGATGTTCCAGGAACATTTGAGTATTGGTTAGGTGGGCTGGTATGTGCTTAAGTAGTTGCACCAAAATGGTATTAAGAAACCAAGCGATCCGATCAGTGGGACCACCCACGCAGCTGATGATGGGCCGAACTTTCACCAGGTTGGGTCTGATTGAAGCCAGGTCGTCTGCTGCCGAAAACTTGTGCGTTTTTATGAGCAGATACAACACAGGACAACACGGTGTCTCAATTTTGAGGCGTGTCACCAAGGAGGGACTAAGCCCTGCAGACCTAGCTACCGTAATCCACTCCCGGTTCAGTTTGCGTGACTGCGTTTGGAAAGCTTTTTCACTGGATGGTCGATAGAGAGAGGTATCCCTCAAATGATATTCGGTGATATCGTGGTCAAGATCACGAGGGATTACTACGAACTCTCCCCCTTTATCACTGACGGACAGACGTATGGCTTGAGAAGCTATCAGCTCTCGCAGCTGCTTAAAGGACCATTTACTGTGTCAGCACTTCCATCAGGAAGTGCTTGGGGAGGTCCGGCTTGGAAAGCACAGTGGTCATTGTAAATGTGCCACCCACTAATCTGAAGCGTCGCCTGGTTAGGAATCGGCTATATGATCGTCTGTGTACAACCCCCAACTGCGTAGTCTGCCCGACTGGCAGGGAGGGCGACTGTTGCATCTCGGGGGTAGTCTACAAGATCACCTGTTGCAGTTGCGGGGAAGAGTACATCGGTGAAACATCCAGACCGATCAGCGTGAGGGTTAAGGAGCACCTGGACGGCAAAAGCAGGTCACGTTTGTCGACTGCCTTAGGGGCCCACAGGGTTCAAGTGCATGACGGGGACGATTTTGAGGTCGAGGTCAGGGTCTTGGCGCGAGAATCGCAGACATCTGCACGCAAAACCCTCGAGGCATTTTGGATTGAGGTCAGCAATCCAAAAATGAACCGGAGGGGGGAATGCGTCACAATAACGCAGGAGCTGAGGCCTTATATAAGGATGGCCTTCCAAGAGTGACCCTGAATGAGGAACAGTCCGAGGAGGTCCTACTGCCGGCTCGCTGGTCTCGAAGATCGGACTGTGTTGCGGTGAGTGCCCCCTCTTACGATTAGGTTATGGCCTGTAATGTACTCGAACTTCAGTAAGGTAGTGGAAACGTTTGGTCGGGTAGTCATAAATTGCTTCGATCCTTTCAGGCTCTGAAGAAGGCGATCCCGCCGAAACGTAAGCCAATAAAGGTTAATTAGCAACCTCGAGTGGAGTTCAAAGAAGATATCTCACTATCATCACAATGCCGAGGTTTATGGAGAGCCGTACATGGCGTTAGTAACGGTCTTCAAAGAAAGCTCCCTCAAGACGTCTATCACTGTCGAGGACTTTTCACTCTTGGGTGCTAACCTACCGATGTCAAAGAGGACCTGGAGTACCCGCCGTCTTGCCATCGGACTTGAGTGTCTTCCTATGTAAATGAAGCCTCCAGGCACTTGGCTACGAAAAAAAGTGCTAACACCATCCATCGATCCCTCACACTTTGACGGATTGTTTGTGATGTGTTCGGGTACCAATCTCTCAGTTTCCTGTTCTCTATCCTTATCAACGAGGATTTTTAGAGGCCTAGAAAAGTTGGGCACTCTGCGATTCCAGCTCACACGAGGCCGTGTGACTTCTTCGAGAAGAGAAGATCACACTAGAGTTTGGCCAGATATGCATCCCAAGGAAGTACTCTATTGCTAATTCTTGGATGCGCGGGGAGGGCTGATGTACAAGATGATGTCCACTACGAGCTGCAATTGCAATGAAACACGATTCCTGCTAATATTCGCGCCGTTTAGCCCCGGAAAATCGCACAAGTTGTTCAAAAGAGGAATTGATACGATCTTCGTTGGAGCACTGTCATGGTAACGCAAGCTCATACCGTTAAAGACAAAAATTAAAGAGTTTGGGTGGATGCAGTAGTCTATCTTTCCCATTCTTCCGACAAAGCCCCCTCTCAGGACCTCTCGAGGCTAACTCGGATAGGTAAACTTTGAGCAAGTTCGATGACCTCAGTCGGGAGGTCACCTACGTCTTCAACTACCAGCCTACCTAGTTGTGGGAAGGGTGTTCGCTGACCCTCACTAGGTGGAGCATTGCAACGGCTAACACTGGCGGTTATGCTGCTGTCCGATTTTTATTGTATGCTGAATTTGAAAATAATGAACAGAAAACTTCACAACCGTGACGAAACGTCCCTACTACCCTAATATTAATTGAGTGCCTGAGCGCACGATACGATAGATGCTTTTTTGTTTCTAGGTCTAGCGGTTGCTGCGCGTTTCAGCTGTCGGCCTGCTCATGTAGTTGCAGACTACGTTGCAGACTGGTTGCAGACTACTACGCCCACACCACGTCCAAATTCTTTTACTGACGATGAATGAGAAGTTACAGTATTCCTGCATCGCCAACAGGAAGAAATAGGAAGCCCACGCATTGAAACTGTTTTTTGGTCTGGTGCACTTTATGCACCACTCTCTGGGCTATTTCCATGCGCTTGCCCTATCCTGATCAACTTACTTTGTGGGCGAGAAGTAATTAAAGAATTCGGACGATGTCGAAAGTGTAGCATTCACAAACTCCCACACTTCTCTACCTCACATGAAAACATCTCCCACGGTCTCGCTGCGAATGAAGATTTAATGGCCAAAAAATGTCCGGCTAATACGAAAACTTATTGAGTGGTGGGAAGATCAGAAGAAATTCAAAATTAATCAGATCTCCTAATTTTTTGATTTCATTTCTTTTGTTCGCCATTGTTCGTGCTGCTAATGTAATCCCACGGGTGCTGAGTAATGGGAAGTGAATATCCCTCAATTGGATCTCAAACCGGGGCGCTTATGGTAGCAGCTTCTCGTTACATATACCTTTTTCGTGCCGGTTTCAAATGTTGTTTGCTTTCGTTTCTTTCGTCGAGAAGCTGATTTTCCTTTACTTTCGCATCACAGCTACAGCACGTGTTTACCTCCTGTAGTGTAGTTCAGCGTATGCCGTGCCCGGGGTGGCTAGGGAGTGAGATGCTTCGCGGAATGATAAGGCCACCTGTCAATCTCGCGGAAACCAAGTTCCCGGCATGTTTTCGAAAAAGTCCCAGAGGTGTTGAGTCCCAGAATTCGCGTGACCCAAATGGAAGGTCTCGTGTTAACAGGAAACTTTGCCTCAGAGGAAAAAAAAACAAAAAAAATTTTTCAAACGAATACAGCCTTTTCTGGGCGGAATTGGTATGGCGGCAGGTGGCACGCTTAACACGCGCACGGTCCGGCGATCAAATTCTGTATCGATTCCCGCCCAGGACAACAATCCCACAAAGGGATTGACCGAAGACTTTATCCTTTATCCTTCATACGGTCTTGCTCGCTGCGGATACTGGGAAAAGTCAAGGAGGGGGGGGGGAGGTCGGCCTTACCTTTGCACTATCTTGCTTTCTACAAATTTTTATCGCTTGCGTGATGCTTGTATGGCTTCATTTGCGAAGTGAAATGTGAAGCGAAGGGATTGATATGAAGCGGCCTCGGTGCTGCATGAATATATGAGTACATACGTGCAGCCGTATCTACCGTAGCGGTTATTGGCACGATGCCTACGGGAAACTCGTCCGAATTGCTTTCTGAGTCATGAAGAACGAAGGCTTTTCTTCGCAGGTTTTTGACCGTTTCACTTCGTTTTTTCGCCATTTTTCCACTATATAGCACCCTGCTAGCATTTTAGACCGAGTTTGTGACGCAGTGAAGTTGGAAGCGCACGTCCGCGGCAGTGCACTAGGACCCAAATTAGTCAACTTGCCCATGTTGCTGCATTTCGTGTCTTGTTCGAATACCCTGACGCTGCACCCTCCAGGTTAACTTTATAGGAGAGAGGCCGTGCACTAGTAGCTCGTTGAGGACAGAAGTGTTATCACATCGGATTGCAGGTATACAATCGGGATTGGTTTACAGCGGACTGAGAGATGTGCCTTTGCAAATCAAGGGGGAGGAGGTAACGAATAGTCTCCTCCATAGTGCTTAGTCACCCATGTACGACATACAACGTAAGTGGTCATATCAAAATCGTTCAGGCATGACTCAAGAACCTCAATGACAGTGTGTGCGATTGTTGGAGGGCGGGCGGTTGTTGTCAGCGTCATTGGTTGAACGGTGTTTCGAGAAAGCGTTCAGCCGCACCCCATTCAGCCCCTCCACCAATGACGCTGGCGACATCACCCGTACCCAGCCATCAAGCCCACTACCTCTAACTTGCCCTGAACCGCTAATGTGTTATCCCGTAGAGTGCGGAATGTCATAACTGCAAGCAAAATGAAGAAAACTATTTTATTCGGTTCGTCATCTGTAGGACGAACGGAAGTGATGAAATTGCAGATAAAACGACTTTTTATCAATTGTTAGCGCTAAACGGATTTATT
>MU915405.1:5903-18762 GCA_036418165.1 Cooperia oncophora
CTTTCAGGAGACTATAAGTTCTTTTGCATGGTTCTGTCGCGAAACCTTGTAGCGCAGAAAGAGAGAGGGCAGCGGTGCCGAAATAAAGGTGTGGGGAAAACAATTAACGACTCCGAGAACTAACTTTTCCAAAGGAAGAGGTTTCACTGTGACGGACCAATCATTATGAACTTTACGAAATGGGATGTGGGAGGCCACCGTGGCCATGAAACGGCCTGTAGGTAAGAGAGCGCAGACATGAGCAGAAAATTGCCGCGATTAAAGGGGCTGAGGGTCTTCAGACCAATTTCGAACAATTGCTCGTCTTCCCGCCTTCAATTACGCAATCTGCCCTCAGAAGCACTTTTCATCATTTCACGTATAACCCTCGCTGATCTCTCAGAGCCGTTGAGTACGTTCTGCGTCGTGTAGTTCTTTGCTAGAATCCAGCTGTCATAAGGGCTTTTCGAAATAGTGCTCCGACCAGGTTTTTTTTAACGTTTTAGTCGTTACGAGGCTACGACGGCGCATTAACGATTCCTTTTGTCCCCATCTTCATCGATGAGATTCAGGGGGTGAAGGAATGTATGAAGGAAGAAAAGCGCTATCGCTTTAGATTCTCTACCGACCCCTTTCACAGAAGCTTCCCCTTCCTCATCAGCTTCCTCATCTCTATCTCCTGACAGCTGATATCCACACCTATGCTCACCTGCGGCTGAGGCCGTTCTATCTCGATCATCTAAGGGCTTCGGTATAATGTTGTGTTGAGTATCAAGCTGCCTGTGCCATCCCACCCAAGAATAAACCCTTGCTTTTAATTCTGAAGCATATATCCTTTGACTATTCTTTTTTTTGTTTGTTAAGCTGGCAGCACTCCTTTATTTTCTTCCTCATTCCTTTTTTTGACGCCTAATATCAGGAGATTAATCTGAGATTTTGGCTTTGTGACGTATTCATCCAAAATTCTATTTTCTAGGGTAAAAAGCGCATTTTTCGCGAGGTCAAAGCGTGTTAAAGTTTTTGGCGCTGACTTTGTTGGAAGGGGGACCACTCGGCAGCGCCTCCATATCTCCTCGTCTAATCAAAGCTTAGAATCAGTGGACTATGCCGTCTCTGGCGAACTATCCCTTGAAAGGTCTGGTCGCCTGCACTCTAAGCCCATGCCTTTTTAGGGTAAGGACACATATTCGCCTTCAGTTGGTGAACATATCCGGCTTTTTCTGTTTTTTTTTGCATATCACTAAACTTGTAATTGATATCAAAATACGTCTTGTTTAAACACACGTTGTTCACTGTGGATAGGAAACTAGGAAAAAAGGCCAAAAGAATAATAGAAAAGCCTAGCAGCGTTCAAGGATATGTTTGGGCTTTCATACCAAGGGTGCCTAAAGGCAAAGCCCGCGATCATTCGCCATCACAGTGGATTGGGTTTCCATGAAGACGAAAAGGTGCAGAGTGTCTTAGAAAAACCCCATTTCGATCCCAGTATGTGCACTCCTTATCCCCGAACCAGAGTAGGCGTGACATTTGAACATGTGCCACGGAACTGGACCCTACTACTTGGCATATTCCCGTTCTTGGACAACTTGTCTCATCTTGTTTCTGTGTTGCGACAGAGACATGAGCAACAACTGTTGCCAAAGAAATCTCACTAGACAGCACTATAGACATCCTTCAGCTAAGGTTGAAAGATGCGTGTCACGCTACCCATCTCAGGGATTTCGGAGATTATACTGTGCTCAGTTAACTTCCATATTCCAACATTACGCCCCTATTTCGACGATTATCCCCCGATAAGAACTCTACGACCGTTCGAGTGGCGCTTTTCATGCTTCTTCCTCCTGTAGCTTAGTTTTCCACGAACGGGTTAGGCAGAGTCACTGGAAAAAAGGAGGGCCGTCACTGAACCTTATATTGCGCCTATGAGGCACCCTCCCTTACGAACTTCGCCGCTGAGCACCGGTTATACAAGGTTGTTCGTCGCGGACCACACCGCCCTTCCAATACTATATTTTCAACTTCTATGCGTGATAGCAGACCGTGCCTTTGAAGCTCAGAAAATCGCTTGTCAATCTCTCTGCATAAGTTATGCTGAACAATTTCAGGTACCCACAATGCTTCGTGCGCTACAGCACGAGACGTGAGTCATTCTTTTTCAATAGCACTCTATTCTTAATTGATAGGAGATATGAGCATGCGTTCAATACATTCATTTATGACGCCAGCCGATGCCGGAAAGGATGTTATGCTCCTTTGTTGGAGAAATCTGACAAAAAGTCGATGAATAGGACAAATTCCGTTCCAAGTTCAAAAAGCTTTTCCCCACTCGGATCACGCAAAAGCGATGACGTGCGCGCTTAATCGCTCCGAGAGACATTCCACGCTCGATGTATGGGCGGAGCTGGGTCGGGCATGGTGCCTTCGCTGGAACTCCCTGTCTCCCGTACTAGAATGAGCAACGATAAGGAAGGCGCAGCTAAATGTCCTTGAACATGAAATAAGCCTTGAAGACTGACAAATTTGGCTTTTTCTTTTGACGAACATTTTCAGGGTCAGGCATGGCGTTCGAACATTGTCAACACCTGCTCCTTCGCGCTCCTTTGGTGCTGAAATCGACTTGAGTGATCCCAAGCAGATGGCGCTTCACAAGCTCTATCGTCCAGAACGTATTACACCAGCTAAGAGAGGAGAGGAACTGCTCAGGACTCCGCGACTCAACAAGGTTTGCTTCTGGAGAGACCTCGTTTCCAGCGAACATTGAGCCTTGGGCAAATTGTAGGGTATGGCTTTCTCGCTGTTCGAACGCCAATACCTTGGCATTCATGGACTTCTGCCACCAGCATTCATGACAGAAGAACAGCAAGCGTATCGGGTTATGGCCAAACTTCGACAACAACCCGACAACCTAGCTAAGTCTGTCTTCCTATTCCATACATTTCCTGCCTCTCACCGGCATTTCCTGAAGGCTGTAGTCGCACCGTGTCTGTGGGCTGGGCGAGCTGGGTAGACATCAGGCAGCGATGCACCGCTGTCTGACTGGCCACCTAGGCCACCTATACAGGCCTAGCTCCCGACTCCACAGTCGCGAGTCCTAGCATGTTTTGGCGCAAGTTGTCACGAGTAACAGAGTAATTTCCACAGGTACATCCAATTAGACGCTCTGCAAGATCGAACTGAAAAGCTCTTCTATCGTGTACTCTGTGATAACATCAAAGAACTAATGCCAATCGTCTATACCCCGACGGTTGGTTTGGCGTGTCAAAAATTCGGTTTTATCTACAGAAATCCAAAGTGAGTTCTACAGAATAATTTCAGGCAGTCGGTATATAATCCCTATAGTTGATATTGTCGCATTCAGTCGGGGTGGGAGCTCACCGCTGTGTCCTTCCACCAACAGTGAGTCGATTAAGAAAGTGGTCAAAACGCTGCGGGTGGGCTCAATCCATTCCTTTCGACACCGCCCGACTTATTGCGACGTTATCAACTGTACGGTCACTATGTACTCTTTACAACCCCACGTCCCGAGATTCAGTCCTGATTTCCATCGAGAATTGTTTCTGGGCTTCGTTTTGATCCTTCAGTACTAGCACTTACCGTCGCCAGCACCGCAAAAATGCGGCACCAACGCATCTAACGCGAGCTGGTGACAACACCGAGAAAGTCCAGCGCTCGGGATACATCCTCCAGCTCCAAGCAGTTTTTGCGCCAAGCAAGGAGTATATTCGCATTCCATTGGTGGTAATGCCTCTGCAGACAATTTTCGGCGGATTTGTTGAAATTAAGCGTTGTGGTGATATGGGCATATGACTTCGGATGAGGGAATCAAAACACCACCCCCCGGACAAATTTTAAGGTTTCGTCTTAGAGTCTGTAGACTCGTGAAGTCTAAATAGTGCCGATCACACAATATTTTTCAATTCGAAAGTTACAAAATAAGAGCATAGTAAAAGTCGCGCCAGTTTAGTTTTCTTGAGTGATCCGACTATATTTAGAGGCCTTTATGTAACCATCAACGACAACAGCATTAGCAAAATCTATCAGATTTTGAGTAATTGGCCAACTAGGAATGTAAAGGTAAGTTTTAATTCGATCTAGTTGATAGTGCTATTTATACGACTGATAACGTCACAATCAGTCAGCGCATTTTCAAGAGGGATAGCTTGAGCCCACCCAGGGCGTTTTCTCCCGCTTTTTGTTTCGCTCCTGAATCGTTCACTAACCGATCACCATTGGTACAGCAGCGGCAGCTTTTGCTGCGAAACGATACGAATAAAGCTGCTTTGGTCACGGTACTTCACAAAAAGGCATGTAAAGGGTTTGCTAGGTACCCCGTCCCAATCTCTCTCCTCCTCCTCCTCCTCCCCTCACTTTGGTTCCCCCACCGAGCCGAACTGCGTCGAATATCATTCTCTTTTGCATGAGTGCAATGAAGAACCTCCTCTGACAGAGTGGTAGAGCGAAGGTAAATGAAAAGCCCCTACCATCCCAAATTCTCCTCATGTTCTCGGGGCACATGACAGGTCCGGGTAAGCTCGCTTAGATGCAGAAGGCTATGAAGGCCTTGGAGCAAGGAGATCATATCCTGCGTCAAAGGAATGACCACTAATCAACATTCCATCAATTTGTCAATATCAATGAAATATTGTTCTTCGTTTCAAGGCAATTGTGGTGACAGATGGGGAACGAATTCTTGGACTGGGCGACCTTGGCACTTACGGGATCGGAATACCTGTCGGAAAGCTCGCACTATACGTGGCACTTGCCGGTGTGCAACCGGAGTGGTGCTTGCCGATCATCATCGATGTTGGTACTGATAACCAGGTTGGCCTTGTCCCCTTCTATGGTTCGCAGAGCTGTACCACATAAAGTTTTGTTCGCTGCGGACTAATGGGGCGTGCCAAGGGGAAACGGGTTTGGCGCGACATTAGCCCTTCTCCACCAATTGCCCACGTGGGGCAAGCGATAACAACTGGTAAAGAATGGACTGGCACCGCGCTAAATCCAGCCTTTCCCTCCAAAAGGCCCAGCGTCTGCAGAGAACAAGGATGTACTTGCTCGGAAGCAAAGTTGCTGTCAAAGTTTTTCAGGGCTTACTTAACGATCCCTTCTATACTGGTCTTAGGCGAAAGCGGGTTCGAGGAGAGCAGTACGACCTTCTTATGGATAATTTCATGAAAGCCTGCACTAAAAGGTAGGTAGCTCTGCTGAGTTCAGTTTAAGCAGCTTTCTCCAGAGGCATAAGGCATCCAAATTGTACTACTTAACTGGAGCGACACGAACATCAGCAGCGGTCGGACTTTGTGGGCGGGCGGGTGCGGGGGGTCCGGGTTGGTATGTTGCAGCTTGTAGGGCGCTATAGAGGGAGCTTCCTTGAGAAAGACGCCACGCAACGCCTGCTCAGGGGCGCCGAAACCTGGCCTGTCAGGCGTATTAGTCCTACATGTCTTGGAGATTTATCGTGCGACTTGCCTTCAAGGGGCACTCCCTGATACGATAAGTCTTACTGGTTTCCTAGAAGCTTTCCTTTTTTAATTGGTGATTCCTATCAGTACAGGTTTGGTCGTGACACTCTTATCCAGTTTGAAGACTTTGCAAATCAAAACGCTTTCCGCCTGTTGGACAGGTACAAGGACGAATACTGCGTGTTCAACGACGACATTCAAGGTAAGATTTCTGAAAGGGCTCCCAGGGAGCCGAAGGTGTGGACGTGTCAGCATCGTAAAACTATCACAGGAACTGCTGCCGTTGTGGTAGCAGGTCTAATGGCTGCCACCAGGATAACGAATCGTGAACTTCACAAGCACAAGTTCGTATTCTATGGGGCTGGAGCCGTAGGTTTTCCTCGATTCCATTTCCCCTGGTTTTACTGTAGCTCAAAGAATGCAATTTCAGGCAGCCACAGGGGTGGCGGAACTTGTGCGTGAAGCAGATGACCGAGGAAGGTCTTAGCGAAGAGGAGGCATGTGCCAATATCTATTTGATGGACATAGATGGGTTGATCACGAAAAGTCGCATCAATAACTTGCAAGATCGTCATCTGAAGTTTGCCAAGGTGAAGTTGAATATGATGTGCTAGGATCATTATTGAAAAGAACCCATTTTAAAAATATTTACTATGTTGAATCGAAAAGAAGGGTGGAACATGAAAAATGAAAACACTGAACCAGTGGCAGAGAAATTCTACCGACAGCGCGCACGCGGTGCGTGCGTAGAACTTTCGTGGCAATGGCGCGACGAAGAAGAGGACAATGACCAGCGCTGCCATCACTCCCTCGGGTACTGACCTTCGCGTCCACGTCTCCACGTTATCACTGCGGAAAGCGTCAGCCCACAAGGAGTGCGCATTGTCATTATGTTTTTTCTGGGGAGCCAGTTAATCATAGGGCGGTATGGCTGGAGAATAGGACGAATATGTCTTTCACAGGAACTAGGAGAGAGGAAATCTCTTTGTTCACTTACGCCAATCCCTTGTCCAGCAGACGGGCAAGAGAATCGTAAATTGCCGCTTCGTCGCGCGCGGCAATGGGCGCGACGTTTCCTTAATTTGCACTACCTTTCGATTGGAGCATCGGATTTCATGTAGACAAGGACATGGTAGACACTTATGTCTATTTTGGTCATACATTGTCTATTCTCGACCAATACCACCTAAAATCGTCGTCATTAGCGGGCGCGACGTCGCACGCGACGCCCACTGGCGCGGCGAATTACGATTCTCTTGCCACACCCCCTTACCAGTATAACCTATACACACGCCCAATATCCGGGATTGGGAGGGCATGGCATTACTGCGCTCAACTCAAGCATTACCTGAAAGCGGTGTTTCGTGGCAGACCTCCGTCGAGACAACTGCAACGGCCCGAGAGGGGTGGCTGGGCTAGTGTAGAGCGTCGTCCCGGGCTCCGGTCTTGCGCTGTAACAAAACTCAACAAGATATGATTACAATTGTCACGGCTAGCTTATCAAACATTAGCCGCCTACGTCATACAGCGGCGCGCAGCCCACGCAACACCATCTCAGCGATAATATGAGTGTACGAGTGCGAACCAAAGAACAACTCAGCGAAATAATTAATTGTTGTATTCTTTCTAATATGAGCACAGAGTTGTGTATTTTAGGATATGCCTGACACGAAAAACCTGCTAGAAGTAGTAAAAACCGTGAAACCGGATGGTATCATCGTGAGTGTCTTGTAAGCTGCTGTAATACGAGGTAAGTCAACATAAAGTTACACGGTAGTGTATCGAAGAACTCTGGACCTGCCATCACAACTATGTGGTGGATTTATGGGAAATCCGCCGAGTCACAGCGGCAATGGTGGGGTATCTCGCGCCTTAGACCCTTTGAAAGATAGATTCTTAAAATAAAGGCTTTTTTTCGCTGCGCAGTGAAGTAAGAAGCCATTTATTCCCTAGTTGTTTCAAATATTCAGTTTATGATTCAAATATAAAACAAAAAAGCCTATAAGATTCGGAATCAACTTTAGTAGATAACATCTCGAAGATTTTCAATTCAAAGGTGCATCCACCGTTGGAGGATCGTTTTCGGAAGAGATTATCACCGAAATGGCTCGTATCAACCCAAGGCCTATCATATTTGCCCTGTCGAATCCTACAAGTAAAGCAGAATGCACAGCAGAGGACGCTTATCGAATAACAAATGTAACTGCTTCCCTGATTTCTTTTTTTCGCTCTATTTTTAACCACTTCCTTTCAGGGGTCTGTATTATTTGCATCCGGGTCGCCATTTGAAAATGTGGAAATGGACGGGAGAATTTTCAAGCCGGGTCAAGGTAACAACGCGTACATTTTCCCCAGGTGTAGCATTCGAGGCGATACTTTTCAGGCCAAACACAATATCGGACAAGGCTTTTTTACTTGCAGCACGTGTACGTTGAAGTCTTTTTATCACTAAAGTCAGAGTCTACGCTGGACTGGGGCGTAGGCTGATCCACCAATAATGCACGAGACGTCTTCCCGCCCCCAGTCTAGCGTGGACTAGGGTGTGGGCTGAGAAATCGGCGTTGCAGTTATGCGGCAGAAGGGATGCCACATGCGCACTTGAACCAGAATGATTCAATGTGTACGTACAGTGTGTCGAGTGCTAGCTGGAAAATACTACTGGTTGCTGCAACGTGGATTTTCTGACCCACATCCGTTTCGGCTGTGCCTTGACCCCCCTCAATATAAAATATTCAGAGATGCGCCGAATTTGTAACAGAACGGTCGTTACATACATATTCGCGTCTGTATCCTCGGCTCAAGGACATTCGGGAACTGTCCGTTTTGATCGCTATTGACGTAAGCTTCTTGGAATTTCCAGAAAATTCCCAAATTAGAAGACTTGGAGTAAAACCGCGTGTTTGGCGCAAGTGGGCTTGGTGGACATAGGTGGTTACTGTCGATCTTTGACAAGGGTGCTCAGGTCTCGCCAAGTTGACGTGTAGTTCAACAGAAACTTGCAAAAGGAACTAGTGAAAGCGCAAAATGCCCCCACCAAGCCAAACAGCACCCGAACCTTGTTGTTTTTCTGATTGGTCCTCAATTCTGTCATTTTCAGGTAGGAAACTATCTTTTCAAACACAACCTCGCCACTCTTCATCCAGAGCCAGAAGACAAGGTTGGAACTTAGCTGCTGTTTTTCCACCCTTGGAGACGTATGCTCGCTAATGGGGAGAGCTGTTAAAGGGAGCAGGTTCACGGATTAGGTGTTATCCTTATCTATTGGGTTGGCCCATAGGTAATGGCGTTTTTTCAGCTTTTAAATATCAGTGTATAAATTCACATATAAATAAACTTCAGAAAAAGTAAGAGGTCTGGTATAAGACAAGGATTTCCTACAAAACAGTCTAAAACTCGATGGCAAAACTTCATTTTTAACGAGATTTTCGGAGTGAGAAAAACGCCATTACTTATGGGCCAACCCAATATCTCAGCCCCATCAGGGACCTATCAAGTTCTCCGTCCGAATTCTCTGGGAATCTGTTTGGAGCGGGTGTTTTGGCTCTTCGTACAAGCCAGCGCGTATGATTTAATTCATAAAGCCCACCCCAGAGGGCCTTCTATTGACACTGCTTGAACCGTTAACTTTCCTCGCAGCTTTACACCTCAATGGACGAAGACAGGGAATGACACGTCGGTGGCGCGTCGCCCGAGCGCTAAACAGGCGCGCAAAGTAGGGGAGCGCTCAGGCAAGTTCAGAGTTCGCGACCGAGGCGCTGCCGTCGCGAAGTCTGAACGCTGCCTAATGACAGCGTAGCCCAACCTGCAATCCAAACGGTGCTCTAATACGTTTCACTTCAGGAGATGTTCATTCGGCAACAAATCTATTCCGTCGAATACGAGGAGCTTATTAACAAGACGTACTCCTGGCCAACTAAAGACATGAAGCACGGCTTCCCAGTGCCGGTCATGGAACGAAGTTCAATGGATGAAGAATAGATCCATTCAGTAATTAGGAAGCCTTCGATGAATGCGGGAGCTTGTTTTGAATCTCGCTTTTTAACGAATTATCTCTTGTTTTTGGTTTACAGTAGCCATCAGGCTATATGGTGTTTTCGAGCTTTATATTACGGTCCACGAAGATAGGTTGCAATGCCTGCATAATAACAATTTTACGCCTCCTAATAATGTCTATGCGGTTCAGTTTGTTTTATCTATTTGTAGGGTAATGGATAGGGATTAATAAATTTGAGCAGAACTTTTCCAGATTCATACGTCACTGGGAGGGGAAATCGTAGCTAACGTAGCTGTGAAAGCGACAGAAGGGTGGTGGCGCTCATCCACGCCTTCTTGGTTTGTCTGCGACATCTCAGAGATGTGTGTTAGACGAGTTTTGCGGGAGCCAGAAAAGACGCAGACGAACAGGAAACAGGCGTGGCCTAAGTTCACTTTTCGCATGGCTAAAATGCGATTGAGACGTCTTTCTGTTGAAAGTGACAAAGGCTGGCAGCAGCAGCAGGGATGGCAGCTTTCACAGTCCGTCATCAAGGCACACCATCACTTTGTGGGAAATGTTTACAATATACAGCCCTCCCCCTGCTCCTCCCCAAAATATCCCATTTTCTCCTGCACGACCCCCTTACCATGCTACCCGCCATTTTGCCAAACTTTCCTGAAATTCTGCTGTCAAGCAGGGTGGGGAGCAGGGGTAGACATCGTCGATCATCAATCATGATAAATAGCTCTGTGGCGCTGCCGATCAAGGGGAGGTGGAGCGGAAGTTGTAGCTCGTGAAATGAGGAAAACCAATTGTTAGAAACTATTTTCTTATGTAGAAAATGTGGCCCTCCTCCCCAGGGCTCAGATACCAACCCTCTGAATGGGTTTTACACAATCGATAGTGAGTCCTGTTCGCGACTCAAGAACCGCAAGACCACGACAGCAACGCTAATTCTTGGACCGCTGCGGTGGTTGAAAGAATCCCAATATTGAAGGTGATTCATTTAGCGGTTGTAGCGGTTCAGCGATTGGCGATGGACCATGCTCGGCCACAGTCGCGCGAATAAAGATTCGCGAAGTATGGGCGGCTCCCTTGAGTTTCGATCCATCGATTCCTTCTTGTTGCATGTGCAAGCGACACTTGCAAAGCAAGGAATAAGGTTGAGGCGCAAGTCTTGGGTTTAGTGTGGTCCAGTGTTTGGTTGGTGGAGAGAGAGAGAGGAGAGAGGACACGCAGCGATGACTACGAGATTCAGCGCTGCCGTCTGGTTTGCGCTGTGCTAAGCCTGAGCTTTGGCCGCGCAGCGCCCAGGCCTACCCATTTGAATCAACCACTTTTTAGAAGCAGCTAAAATGTAAATGGATCGGAATTAAAAAATAAATAAATAAATATAAATAAATAAATATAAAATAAATAATAATAAATAAAGGAGTAATTAGATTAAAAAGCGAATTCAATCATGAACTATACGAATAAATTTTCGACGTACTGGAACGAGAATGAGAGACGTCTTCACCAGATGCTAGGAGCTTTCCTCGTTTCACAGTTCTTGATAATTTGCGACGAAGCAATGACGAACCCTTCCCCCGTTTTGAATTATCCTTTTTACCGCTTTTCTTGTTCGTTGGTTTACGTCTCGCGCCTTTCTCATCTTCTTTACTGCCTTTACTTCTTTTCTTCCCCGTAGCTTTGCCTCCTTTCTCATCTTCTTTACTGTTTTTTCTCCTTTTCTCACTACTTCCTCTACTTTTTCTTTTCTCACTACTTCCTTCTTCTTTCTGTTCATCACTATTCCTCTACTTTTTCTTCCTGAATAGTTTGCCTCCTTTTTCATCTTCTTGACTGTTTTTACTTCTCCTTTCGCTACTGTTTTTACTTTTTTTCTTTCTGGGTGGTTTATCTGAACATGGTGATATCATGCTGCAGTTATATGTACAGAAATACTTTCAGCACTAGCTAAATTCCATCACTGGAAAATTAGGAGTGCATGGCTTATTATGGTAGCGTGAGCCTCGGAAAATCGGAACACTTCCACCCGGGATGATAGTCCTGGATCACAACCGGACAAATACCTGTTGTTCGCTGCCGAGCTGCCTAGCCATTGTACCGGAAGGGGGATGGTCGGTTATATTCGTCTGTGTGCGAACATTTGACTTTTTATTAAGAACTTTCCTCCTTGGGGAATTCAATCCACCAAGGTAGTTCTAGCCGGCTATGGAAAGATTCATCTCGAAATACGAAACAACCCCTCCCGTCTAAAATTTCCTTTGCATTTCCATCACTCTCTCCCACCCACTTGAGAAAGTTTTTGGGAATAAGTGCAGTTTTTGGGAAGGAACTGCCAAAAACTCTGGAAAAGTGGTAGGAAGTTGGGAGTTGGCTAACTCTAAGAAGACGGTGGGTAGGATTGAGACGAGAAAGGGAAACGTACCGGAGGAAGATTCGAGAGGGGCGGGGGGGGTTGGGGTTGCATTTTGAGGCGAATTTCCGTAGCGACAGAATGCCCCTAGGTGGGTAAATTCGTCTCAGGCCCCACAAGTAAGGCCCTTACTTGGACAAGTATTTGGGAGGCGATACACTGTAATGGCTGTAGACGAGAGTAAAATATGAGAGAAGAGGAAAACAAGCTGGAAGAGTGGCGAAGCAAGAAAAGTCAGCCCCATACACAGTGTGTGCACCACGTCACGGGTCAGGTACAGTCCTCATCATTACGTACTGTCGGGGCGGTTCAGTGCGGCTGCGTTTGGCGCGGTGCCAAACCCGCTCTCCACCAGTATTTAAAGCGAGCAAATGATATGACTGTATTATATCCTCCGTATTACTCGTTTTCTACCACTTTTTGTCGCATACGCGTTTCAACAAAAAGGCTGAGAACGGCTTCAACAGTGTGCACACTCATACTGGCTGACACGCCCCACCGGTCCGCAATGATGAGGACTGTATTTATGGACGTCGGAATCTCTCCCCGTCCCTAAACAGGTGAGACAGCGAGGGCTACTTCGCTTTCTGACGACGCAGGGTCCTTGTCGCTCACTGTCCGACTGCAAAAAAGGTACTGCTTCTGAGAGTGCAAATGGAGACCTGTACAGGGAGAAAATCCACCCATCAAGTAACCACGGAACGAGTTTCAAGACGAATTCCGCTTCCACTATCCTTTGTTAACATGAGCTAAGCTGAATATTACAGTGACTGTTTCTCACCTAATTTCGTATTTTCACCACTTCCTTTATTTAATTTTGCTTTTTCGAACATAGACATTAATACACCGTCGAGCTTTTTCCTATAGGATATTTCTTGTTGCGTTGGGCAGACTTTTGCGCCTTCCTGCGATGGTAATGGCAATAGAATGGATTACTGTCATTGTCAATCACATGATTCTTACATAAATTTCCAATTCGTCGTTAGAAAGTTCTTCAACAAACGGAACAGATTCGTGTCG